>DWEI01001313.1:0-17090 GCA_018245875.1 Mysoria ambigua | reverse complement strand
TGTTGATAATATTCATTTAAGTCAGCGCGCACACGGCCATTCGACTCCCCGAGCATACGGAGCCGGCGCTACGGTGTCCGGACCGCTGGATAACATGCTTCCAGACAAGGATCAACAATTGTCTTAGAAGCACTTAGTACTATTTAACCTACAGGAAATAATCGACCCAATCCGATAGATGTCATTGCTGAATATGGATTTTTCCTTTCACTCTCGTCACAGAAACACTAGGTCCGTTGCAAAAGATTAAAAAAAAAACCTAAGATACCTTATCAAAGTATACAAATTTTGTAATAACTTTGTTATTCGGTCAATATTTTCCTAAAGAAAATAAAGTAGTTCACTACCCGTTAAGGTCAAGTGCATTCGACTTCCAAATAAAAAAGTTCGATGGGTATATTATTTCTATACGTCTGTATGCAGGCTGAAGTATTATTAGCCTATGACACTTATTTTACTGCGGAATTATAAAGTCCAAATTGAGAACTAGTAAATCGATTCGCACACGCACACACAAACACAAATTATAATTCACAATCGCTAGAGACGTCATTAACAAACCGCGTTCGGTGCCGCGCACGGCGAAGTTCCCCTAAGCGACCTATTTATTTCTCATAATGATCGCGGACACACCGACGGTTCAGTTTTAAAGTAGGGGTGACTTAATATCTAGCACGATCGGCTACACTGCTACGGAGAGATTAGGGCTGCACACTACAATAACATTTACATGGTGATCTTAACGTTGCAACCTACGCTTGTGTCAGCCCTACTGCAATGGAACATTCGAGAAATTGCCTTTGGAAAATGCTGACGGCACTTATGTATAATTGATAAAATATTGCGCGGGAGCAGAAACTGTAAGCGGAAAGTTGAGGGCAAGACGCGATGACCGTCAGCAGGGGAGGCCATTGACCAACAGTGGACTGATATAGGCTGATGATGATGATGATGATGATATTGTTGAATTTTTCAATGATGGTTACAGATACTGATGATTACATATATGTTCTATATTCGCTTTATCTCCTATGAATAAATATTTGTTTAACAAGCAAGACCAACCATTAGACCTTTTAGTATCGTGCGGTTAGGGGAACCCCCTTGTAGAGCCTGTAATGAATACATCTCTGCTATTGGCGGCCAGCTGGTATGGACATGTTACGACGTAACGCAATCTACATTACATTTACACTTACAACTCTTGTAATCTCGAGTGTGCTCTCAGAATGAGAAGGGTTAAGGGAGCAGTACCAATACTGGTTTATAATTATCTTGATGTAATTAATTAACCCTTAACCCTCCCGTTTCCGTTTCCGTCTGTGGTGTTGATTAAGAAACAACAACTATCGTTTACAAATAATAAAGTCTCCGATGTTTATACCTTTGTGATTTATTTCAACCGATATCACTCATTACTCTTATTAAACAAAGATTCAGAAAAAAAAATATTTACATTTATTATTAGCATTAATTTTATTGTGAGTATTCAAAACCCCATCTTGAGATTCGTACACTGTTAAAATAATCTCGTGTGAATCGGGTCTTTTAACGCTTCTCCCCTCCCCCGGCCCCTTTCCGCGTCCGAGGCGACCGCGCATTTGAAACGCGGTCCACAAAACATAAGGTTTGTTTAATTCGGCAGTAGATAACCTGGTGAAAAGTCTTCCAAGGTATTACAAAATATAATGTACCACACACACCTGCGCCATGTTGGCCGGCGGCGAGCTAGGCCGCGTGCGCGCGTACCCACCTCGAACTGAGCGCTGAACGTCTTGAACACGCCCTCCCAGAGGCTGCCGGACCGCGTGAGCACCTGCACCGTGTCGCCCACGTGCGAGGTCGCCGCGTGCATGAAGTGCGCGTTGTTGTACACCCCCTCCGCCACCACGCGGCCGCGCGGCGATCTGCGAACGGGACATCATCACTGTCAGTAACATTGTATGGGCAGAGAGAAATCGGGCGTCGAATTTCTTCATCCACACGAACCCGACGTGCTTCCATTGTATTCAAGGTAGCAAAAATCCACACTGGATTGGTGGCGCTGAGGTGCAATATTGGTTATCAAGAATGCGTTCCAAATTCAAATGTTCTCTCACACATACAGAAGACTACTTATAACCGATACACAAGTTTTCTTGAAACGAACTGCCATCACCACGTACTTACAATAACGTTCACTTTCAGGCAACTAATTTATTCATAGTGAAAAAATAATAATAATAAAAAAACAACAATACTGGCCAGTACTTATATACGACAGATGTGAAAGGTGAAAAAAAACTGCAATGCAATGTAAAAAAATGACGTCATATGATATTACAGTTTTACATACGACAAGCGATTTAATATTGAACCCTGAACTCGGCGTTGTTAAACATTCAAACGAATACCAATTGTAAGTGTACACATAATGACACTCGAGAAATAACACAAATATAATAATAATAATATACTACGCAGGACGTGCGCGCGTAGGTTGAGTATAGTAAGTTCTGTTTTGCGACTGGTATTGAGTGAGCGACTCGGGGGGTGTGTCCTATTGCGAAGGTTGTATGCGATATGTACCAACCATAGAGTGCATGGTACGGGTAAATTTTATTTCGCCCGTTTAGCCCAAAAAAAGTGGTGCAGGAAATATATGAATATGACTTCCTTCTGTTATTTTCCTGGAGAATTACAACCAAGAGTTTTTTTTTTCATGAAAAGCTGAGAGCACTCCTTCGAAACCAGCAATGTATTGGCTGTCTTATGGTGTGTTGCAAAAATCCATAGACGAAAGCGACCACTCACCATCAAAGGGCCTGAATATATGAAAAGGGCGCGTCGAGTGACGTCCATGGAGGTTGCGTAGGCGACTTTACAAAGCCTCAACTAGAGGTCCATATGTTATGTACGAAAATGATAAATACAATTATGCAGGTTAATAATAAATGTAACACTTAGACGTATTTACGATTCAACCATACATAAAGTAAATATGAATGTCGGCTGAACCGAAGCCACACAACTAGTGTTCATTTTGAATCTAAAAATACAAGAATACTTTAGTTTTAACATTTTTTACACGTGCCTTTTTAGTGTCTACATGAAAAATAGAAATGTGTATCAATTTTTTCTCAATTGTTTATATTTAAAAAAAACGTAACTTCACGCCTGTAATCCCCGAAGAGGTAGGCAGAGAAATGCAGAACACTCGCACGCTTCACCGGTTACGTTTACGTTCCACTATGTAATAAGTGGTGAGCCCATTGTCATACATCGGGCACATATCCATATGTTTATATTTATTTATATGATAATGAAATACTAACAAACAGTTTTTTCCGGAATTTCCAGGCGATCAGAATTTACGCGGTATATTATTATATTAACTAGCCAGCTAACATTATTATATTAAATAAATACAGTTATTTACACTCTATTTTACAAGCTCTATCATTACCGCTCTACACGACAAATAACATCGTCATAACACGAGAGCCTCATGCGAATTACCGTCGAAGACTATCGAAACGTAGTCTTCCTCACGACGCCCTCCAGCAGCGTGCGAACATAATTTTTACAGATTCTTAAAAAGAATCAAATTATCTACAATCGACGAGGGCAACTTCAACGAGTGCTATGATCGACAATAAACGCCATCGACAGCAGCGTGCCTGCGTCCGCGCCACGGCAGCGGGACCGCGGCCGGTCGGCTGCCGCGCGCCAGGTGCCCGCGGCCGACCCGAGTCGCAGTGGTCGACGTCCGCGTGCAGACACTCTCGTGACAATACGCCGATATCATTGTAGATAGATAGCGTCGTGCAAGCCGAGCCGGCACCCTCCGACACGCGCGGCCACACGGTCGGTCGTACGACGCGGGCGCCGGCCGCGGGCGCCGCCGCGGCGATAGTTCCGTCGCGCGGTACAAACAACGCTTTTAAATAATACGCGGCCAGCGCCGGCATTATTAATGGACGATCCGGCTTTGAGATAACGACAGTTTGATATGCTTTGTTTTGTCGTATATATAATATAATAATAATAATAATGCCGTTATTGTACACTCGCATTGTCTTATGATGATTTTTAATGTACATGAGGCCGAAGAAGTTTATTAACATTGTGACCGATGGGAATGATTGGCTTCTGTCTACCTATATTGAAATGGTCGCGACGATACCTGTGTGTATATATGTATTATGTAAATTAATTGACTATTAAATTTCCTGCTCCTACAAAATATATCAATACGTAATTACGTTAGGAAGTTTAGTTACCTTTTGAAAATTAACATTCACAGTACAGTCAGTCTGTATATTGGGAACATTTTTGATAATATTTCACTTGCAAATAACACACAACCACACACGCCGGCCATTTGAATAATCACCCGTCATAAAATAAAGCTTTTGTTATAAAATACATATACTATAGTAGATTCTCTTCAAATAAAAAAATATCTCAGTCACAAATTTCTTCGATAGTGATACAGTTGCACCAAACACATTATACAGAAACAGAAAGATGAGAATTGTTTGGACATCTGGAATATTAAAGAGGACGCTGCCATGATGACGCCGCTGGGGATGTGGATATATACTGCTCCAAGGTCAAAAATACATATGTACAGAGGCCAATATGCACCTATATAATTCTATATTTTTTACACCTTCACGTCTAGCCCCCTCACGTGGCAGGCAAACAGCAGCAAAAAACTAGATCCGTACGCACCTGAATCTCAACTCCCACATTCATAACTTCCTTCACACACGCAAGCCAGTCACTAAGTGTTCTAGAAACTTCGACGAGTAGACAATCAGTACGAGAACCCGTTACACCAGACAGGAGGTCGTGGGGAAGAATGAATGGCACTTACAGACCCCCGTCCCAGCACATCATAAAACGTGTTTATGCCACAGTTCACCGTGAACAAGACTTGTGACAAAAGCTAGACATAGTAAGTACCACAAACTTATAGAGGATGTTACGAGTGGTGTTTTCGATTGTTAAAATATATTTATCACCGCTAAGGATAGGGTTGTCGAAAATTCGAACACCTCCACAGATTGATTTATAATTTTTTTTTATAATTACTTTTCAGAGTCAACCCTAAAGAGTATAAAAGCGACAAGGATGTTGAGGAGTATTAATTGAAAATAAAGTATAAAGAAAAAAAACTATTTCAAAGAAAGAGATTTCATTCCAACAGACGAGTAGAAGCGTTTGCAAGCGCCTCTCAAAGTGTGTGATAACAATTACGTGGACGATATAACGGCTGCGACAGATCCCACGCAGGGACTTTGACGGCTTGGAGGCAATGCAGAGGAGCGGCAGACGCAAGAGTGATCAACGACACGTAGACGTAGCCTCACGCCTGTGAACCTTGTGAACGTAGTCACGTTTACGTCCCACTGTACAATAGGTGGTGAGCCTATTGCCATGCATAGGGCACATGTTTAAATTCCGTGTCACTATTAAAAAACTAAAGTTCGAAAAATCAAATTGTACCCCAACCGGGATTTGGACCCAAGACCTCTCGATCTACAGTCGCACTTACAATCAACACGACCAACGGGACAGTCAAATAGTTAAATGTAAAATAAAATGTCAATGTTAAACTAAAAATGTTAACTTGTACTCATAAATAACATTAAGCATGACTCAAAATAATAATTGCTGTTGGATATTAAATAAAAGTTTAAAAGAAAACTATTAATTTTAACATTCATTCTGAAAATGGGAAGTAAACAAAAAATCTTCAAATAATTTTAATCGATATAGTTTACATTATCACAAGGCGAGCGGAGGGTGCAATGAGTTTGAGAACCGACGTTTCATCCGATGCCAGACTCTCATTAAAGTTACATCATTTGATCGATCCTCTATTTCCGCGTTGACAATTGTGTATTTTTAAGTGTTTGAAGAAATTATGCACTTAGGTTTAAGTTCGTCAGTGTTGCACCTCTTTGCTGATCTATCCCGAGATAAGGAGGACATTCTGACATAATACATAGTGTATCGAGACGATGGTTCAGAGCTAGCTAGCGAATTTAATATTTAATATACGTGTTTTTGTCTTGTTATTCGAATGAACTTAAATTTATAGGCAAAACCATGTTTTACCTAAAGTTATCGGGAGAGATAAAGAAAAGGCTGCTTATAATATGGAAAAATATTATTATCCTAACGTTATCATTGCACTCTCCACTGCAACCAACCTCATTCCAATTAGGGGATCTCACGAGAGACAGCGGGTATGTTGGAAACTGGTGCACAATTTTATGTCAATAAGAAATGTCAAAACGTATACACAATAAAAAATAAAAACTATACAACGAAACAAAAAAAGACATTGGTACAAAAAACAACCAATCTGAAAGTGAGTAAACGAAGAGAAGGTCATACAGGAAGTAAATTTACAAGCTGAAATTACTAAACACGACAAACACTAAGTGATATCTCGTGACTCATATCGTCGCGGCGACGGAGCTATGCACGGGCAGCGTGCATATGGATCCAATGTCGGAGCATAATAAAGAAGGACGCCGCTTCGTACACGGCCAATTTATCACGTCTGTTTACATGCGGATGTTGGAATGACACGGAACATCACCTCAGATCGCTAGAGCAGACTGGACTGGACCAACGACAAAAATTCCCAACGCAAATGTTCCGAGCGACACTCTCGGAACTCCCCGCGCGGCGAACACTGATCGAATGCATCGAAACGCGTCATCGAGTCCACGAGAAAACAAAACAAAAACAAACAAAAAAGAACACGACCCAGCACAACTCGCACACGTGAAACTCACGTAAAATTCCCTCGCGCGGCTCAGGCGTAAATGGACGCGGCGTATAAACAACCAATTAATCAAGACCCACCAAACGGCCGGCGCCGCCTAGGAGAGTCCACGGACCGTGCGCGCCGTGCGCATGTCTAAGTGTACGGGGGCCGTGCGAGCGCGCGACCGGTTCACGTCGAGCCGAGTTTTCTCTATCGATCCAGACGCACCTAAGCGAGTTGAATCACCCGCAGCGTCACCGCGCGAAGTGCAAGGACGTTCGATATTTATACGGGACTCGATATCTCTTATCGTTCGGCCGCGTTCAATTGTAATAACAAAATTAAAATACGAAACATTGACAAGTTCAAGTGCCTGCCCCAACTCTCCGACGTCACCTGGGTCGCGCGGTGTGGAAAATGCTAATTGGCATTGAATGTTTATCGTTGAGACGTCTCGATATCTGGATGACGGATGAAAGGCTCGAATGATCCGAATTGGTTCAAATTCACACGATCTTTAAGTGCACCGATGAGTGCAGAGATGAAATGGAGTAGGGCAAATTTAAAAAGTAGGGGGAATGAAAAATGGGGTACAAAGCACTCATGGGGCAGTTCTCGAGATGGACTGGCAAACTCGAGACATTAAATTAAAAAAACAATATATGTACAAATTATGTTTTCATTATGGTTATTTACAAATACTGAAAGTGAACTCGGGAGGTAAACTTTTGGAAAAATACTCAAAATGTTTCTTTCCAAGCCAAACGAAATGATTTGATAAATTTGATAGTTATACTTTTCTTAAAGCGTGAATTATTTCAAAATAATGTTTTTTTTTATTCGTACACATATTTATTATAATTAAAAACTTATGTATATTACAACACGGCTATAACTTTAACGAACCATCATTATACCTAGTTAGATTATCAATATTTTTTTGTCTGTAACAATTTTTATCAGCATTTAATAAACGGGACCGAAGTCGCGGCTAATATAGGGTAAAATAGTGGTGATAATAGGGTGATGAAAATCTTTAAATTCGTTAATAAATAGAAATGAGATCGATTACTTCCGGGACGATTGTTGATTCATTCCGATCCTCTCGTTGAATATTCCAACGAATAGTCAATCACCCAGAGGATATCATAGGACGGTCTCGACAAATGCTACCATTCAATTTCAATTCAATTATTGACATAATATCCTTTCGTAGCCAGCGCATAATTTTGGTTAAGGCACAAGACACGATACTGTTAGCGACTCATAAAATCAATACTCATTGGGAATTCAGCAACATCATTCATGTAGATTTTCCCACATTGACGAGAATCCACGCGATACCCGTTCCCAATTTTCCCCTGCAGGCGTCGCGGTACAATCATTCCCTAAAATAATCATTGCCATTGTTTTAACTATCAACTGATGACGTCAACGAGGCGTTCAAACTTGACTGCGAACCAACAAGTGACATCACGCCCGTTATACCCGAAGAGGTGGACAGAGGAATATAGGATCACGTTTCACCAGCTCCGTTTACGTCCCACTATGGAATAGGCGGTGAGCCTGTTGTCATGCACCGGGAACATTTGAAGATTCCGAGCCACAACCAAAAACCGACCGTGTCCGACCAGGAATTTGAACCCACAACCTCCAGCCGATCGGCAGTAGCGCTTGTAACCAACACGACCGACGAGGCACTCTACACAAAAACTACACGCCGTTAGATATTAAAAGCGAAAACCTCTAGAACCGCGCAGAGGATAAAACAATAATCTTAAACCCAACCAAAGGTATATTTATAATTGAACGTAATTCCATCAGCAATTTCTTAAGAGAGACATACAGCTCAGTGCTGGAAAATGAAATCCAATTAACTGAACGCTAGGGATGGGCCGAGTAAACCAATTAATAGCCCTATGGGACCAAACATCTATCTATTACCATTTTATCGCTACCCACATCAAAGCACTTCAGTGCCAATTAAAAAAATTAAGTTCACCCTGTCTGGACCCAGTTCAGTTTCGAACATGTATGCAAGAGATATGTAGTACATGACCACAACCAATCGACCAGTCTATCAACACGCACTTGGCCAGCACGACAGACTGAAACTCTTTTTTATCTGAAAGAAGAATCTTATCGAACAGCGATTGATGACGTTGAACCGCTGATCAGGACGAATCGCTTTAAATCCACGGGTATGATAGTCAAGGAAATTTTACATTAGCATATATATACAAAATACTATTACTACCCATCTAGCCAACATTTAAACAAACCTCAGCGGCGTCGAATCGTCCCTGCCTAGCGTTGGATCTAGGAGTGCACATCGATCTGGCAATACCGTCAATGTTAATGGATGCAGGACCAAATAGTTATGACACTAGCAGATGATCGGTAAGGATACAGATATATGGGCCTCGGCGATATTCACTTGCCGCTTAAGAGTTGGTGCACCGATCATAATAATAACCGAGCGATACAAGCGAAGGGTGTCGCGGAGTGGGCACAAAAAAAAAGGTGGGCGTGGCGCGTGATGTGCCCCGAGCCGATGTTTGTGCACGGCGTACAGTATCGATCCAGAGCAGACGCATCTCGGGCGGCGCGCGACGTCGTCAATGCAAGGTCGCCGGCTCTGAAATCAGCGGGTCGACGATATCGCGCGGCCGGTCGCGCCGAGGCCGTTCGCACCGCGCGGTCCCTCAAGGTGGCCTGTGCCGTACGCCGTACGTAACGCACGCTACAAAGAAATATATATACACATGTATGCACCCTCGTCTACGTATATATTCATAGACAGATCTCCGTTGGTACGAGAACGCATGAGGCCAATATTAAAGTCCCTTAAACAATACATCAATAAATCTTAACAAATTGGCGAGGTTCTAAAACAATTCCAAGCTCAAGCGTGTATTATATAGTTTTCATTAAAAACGTTATATGGCGTTAGCATGGTTACATTTATAGTAAGACGTGAACGCGACTAATCAAACATGGGAGTGCACTTACTACATACATTCCTCTGCCTCCTGTTTCAGGGGTTACAGGCGTGAAGTTACGTTTTTATATGTACAACACCAATGGGCACCAATTTATAGTGTACCATTATACGAGAGACCACTGATACACAACAGTATTATTATGCTCAACATACAAGCACCGGCTAACGAGGCCGTGATAAAATACTCCGCGGAGGTTGTCCTATAGTAAATAACTGTCGGCCAAGCTTAATTCGTACTACATGAGCTTGCGAGTGGCTGATGACGTAGCGAACTTAATATCACGCAATAACTTCCTCGGGAGTGGTAGACGGAGAAGTGTATATCTCGTTTTTCGACGGGTATGCTGTAGGGGTGAATAAAGGTGGGTGGGCCTGTTGACACACCACACTGCCCCGTCGGGTTATGGTATTTAGCCGCGAATACGTAAGCCGATATAACACGATCGGCCGCTCGCCAGAGTCTCTATTGTAGTCCTGGGTGCCACACAGGCTAGTCAGATCAGCTCGGTCTCCTAGCGTAGAATTCGAACCTACACCCACTACACATAATCACATAGAACACCATATAACATTTTGCTATCTGAACTTTATCCATTGTAAAGAGGAAACCAACGATAAGAAACGAATTTAAACATTTTATACTGTTACTGTAACAGTGAAAAAAAAAATCATTTTTATTAAATCTATACTACTTAAGAGGTTACCACTAAATTCTCTGAGATGTATGAACTATGTGAGTATTTATTATTATATACCGAATGGTAGTTTATAGTTCAAAGTATAGTATTCCCCTTCTGAAATGAGATCCATATCCGATATTAGAAAAACAAAAAGGATGTTAATGTTGATAATGTTAAAATTTATAAATATATCTACATAGATCAACTTTAATTTACATACAATCCAATTTCATATCCAAAAAAGCCAGGACATTCATTTGAGGAAAACAATGTAACTAAATAATTATATATTTAACCTGATGGTTTATGACAGGATATATGTCTAAAAGGTTACACAGATTATGTATGGTACATAATTTTACATGGGTGTGATAATATAAAATTATGTAGGTATATTCTTTATACACGTTGTAGCAGCATTGATAATGTAGTGGTTTGAAATTCGACCACTCACTCCGGGAAACAGGGTTCAAATCCCAAGCGCGCACCTCTTAAAAATGTGCGTTTTAAATTTAAATATCACTTGCTATTACGGTGAAGGAAAAAATCGTGAGGAAACCTGCACACCTTGAGTTCAGAAAAAAAATTGTTCTCTAAGGTGTGTGAAGTCTGCCAACCCATACCTGGCCAGTGTGGCGGACTACAGCCTTAACCCTCTCATTCTAAGAGGAGACCCATGTTCCAGCAGTGGAACGATAGAAGGGTTGATATCGATTCTTTTTAGGGCAGGCAGAGAACACAGAGGGCCAGATACTTATATTCTTACAGAACGGATCTGATTAGTCTACATTCAGCATTCTCTTCACCCATAAATAGGTTTCACAGAATTCTGACTTCATCATCGGCAAATATTTGATTTATTACGGGGCATTTGAATCTTAGTCTACAAGAGTAACCTATGAATGTATGTTATATTGTGAAGGGATTGATTTTAATAAGTACATCATTACTACTCATTCAAGCTAATAATATCTTCGGTGGTTGATTTTAATAAAATCTGTAAAGTGATTTTTATTTATATATATAAGAAACAAATAGACAACCAAACAATCAAATAAATAGAGTGCACGAGAAGATTGTTCTCTCAATAACAAAATCAAATACACTATAGCAAATATGAAATTACATGTTGAATGTACTGTTGTATGCATACTTCTGTAAAGTCACACTTGTAACCAGCAAAACCAACCAGGCAGTTACAATCCAACAACCGCAGGAACACAATTACTGTTACAATTAATACAAAATACACACACACACACACACACACACACATATCTTCAAGCCAGGTCCCTTGCAGAGTAGGCAGAAAGCAAGAAGTGCTAAATATCTCTATCCTTACAGACCTGCCGCGCCTCCTCCACATTCATAACTGGTTTCATGCACACCGGTTTAATACAAAATACATACAATAATATACTTGAAATAACATTCCAATAGCCAATAGAAGACATTCTAATGGTTACCAAAACAATAGAACCTATCAATTGAAATAATAACGGTTAAAATACCCACTGAGGTAATAAAGAGACAATTTACTAATGAACTATTTTAAAACTATGTTGCTTTTACTCTAACAGCCTCAATATACATAGCCTACACGATCATCCAGAAATATTGGAATCAAATCAAATTTAGTGAAAAATATTGGCAAAAACAGTCATAACTTCTACACAAAAAAACTACAGTGTTTTGTGGGTCATGTATTGTATTAGCATAGAAGAAATACAATAGAAGAAATTTGTAGTGAATCTGAGTCTAGATTTGTGCCTAATGCATATCAAGAAGCTCGCCCCCTATTACATAATGGCCCATAAATGTAACTCGTGAATCTTGGAAGTATACTTCATTAGTCTGCCTACCTCTTCATTGATTACATGTATGATATATATGCATTCTTCAGACTGCTTGTATGTTTGTTCATGGTAAAAAAAAGTACAGACGAATTGAGTACCTCCTAGTTCTTGAAATTGGTCACAACCATGATTGTAATACAATAGACAACCTCAATACAGAGATACAATGATGCTTCTAAGTGGATGCTAGTTGTATCAACATTTCTATTCCCTAACCCTTCAACTGGAGATGTTTTGGAACCATTCTAATGTGCAATGCATCATTACTTTTTTGAGTTCAAAGTTTTATTAAAATTGTTAACTGCAGATAAGCAATGTATTTAAGTAACTATATGTGACATTTGTATACAGTTACTAAGATGATTTTCTTATACATTAAATAACACTCAGATGGAGGTTTTGAATCAAAACCTATAACCATATGATCATAGGTGTGAAAAAACATATTGTTAAATTGTAAATGAAAGGGCAGACTCCTTTAAAAATGTGCACTGTGTGTCATTTTATGAAACAACACGGTGGATTGGTGCTGAATATTGGTGTTTAATGAAGTCCAACCGGTTAAAATGACAGATTAATAACATTTAACTAATCATGACTTGACTGCCTCATTAGTGAAGCTGTTGCAGGCGTGAGAGATGAAGAGTTTCTGAGTTATAACATCTACTAACTCAGAATTTCTAATAATGACTTGGAATCCAGTTCTATGTATAATGCATGTCAATAGACTCACTCCATATTCCATGGAGGCATTTAAATGTAACTGGTGAAAAATAACAGTGGTTGACATTTTTCTGCCTATCTCTTCGCAGATTATAGCCATGGTGTTACTTTACAATATTCAATTATGAGTTTTAGAGACTGACAGACATCATAATATTGACTGTATGATAGTGTGCCTAACTTCTAGCAAACAACATTACAATACTTATATGTGATCATCACAAATGAACATGTGCATATGTGCATACAATGACAAAAGTAATGATGTGAGAAGCTTCGCTTTGATGATAGCCACCTGTGTTCTCAGCAAGGCGATTGCAGGCCAGGACCCCCACAGGGAGGTTTGTGTCCAGCTGCTGTGCCCGGCAGGCAATGTGAACAAGCCCTAGTTTGTGACCACAGAGATGAAAACAATGGTTTCGCAATGGTAATAGTCCCTTTGGAATTGAAGTGTTTGTGAACAGTACACACTACTACATGCATTTGCATATAAATCGATTGTTTTATTTATAATACAACATCATCTTTTACATAAGTGTATGATATAAGTATGTAAATTTTATTATAACATCACATCAGGTCTTTTACAAGCTGGACCGAGAGCATTTAATGTAGAGAATTAAGTACCTTCCACGACTTTTTATTATCAGCTGGGTCGCATGGTAGAAAATGTGAAGTGACATTAAACCAGCTTTATGATACCAGCAATGAATACTATAAATGTAACTCCACGCTTGTAATCACCGAAGAGGTAGACAGAGGAATGCAGAACATTTCTACGATTCGCCAGTTATGTTTACATCACACTATGGAATAGGTGATGAGCCTATTGCCATGCTTCGGGCACATATCCTGACTCTGAACCACTATTAAAAATTTTAAATTAGGAAATTGTTGTAGCGACCCGGGAATCAACCCCAGGACCTCCTGATCGGCAGTCGAACATGCAACCAACGGAACCCACAAGGCAGTCAATAATAAACGAGGTACTAAACAAATGAATTTTAAACTTCTAGTCTAGGATACAACATTTTTAGGACTTCGTAAGATGTGCTTCAATAGTCTTCTTCATGTTTAAAATCTTTTATCCAGATATATGTTTATACATCGTCACCAGCTTAATTTGGAGTAGGAAGGGAAAACGATGGTGAAACGTATTTTCCGGCAGGCCGTCAGGCTCTTGACTCCGAGTAGACTAGGTCATGTATCAGTTATATCCATGTCAAAAACTAGTAAATACACTTATTAATGCTACTTTGACGAGGGAGCTGTTGATAAAGACCTAAAAACTTGGATTTGGAACATAACTTAAGAAATGAGTGGATGAATGTGTCATGCAGATAATTATATATATTTTTTACTTTATATTATAAACAAAGGTGTTAGTTGCACTTACTAGTTCTCCGTACAAAACTGCTAGAAATACGTATGACCAAAAATGGAGATATACTGAGTATGAAGTTTTATGTTATGTTCGGGGGGTGTCCAGCGAAAGAAATCTTTTCGCACACTCACAGTTTCCATCAATTTGCAACTTAGAACACAAGAGACATCCTCAACATTAAACATCCCTAAAGACATATGCAGGGGAATGTAGTACACACCTACATTTACATCCCCCTATAGAACAGGGGGTGCGCTTACTGCTATAAGCTAGGCAAGTTGAGACTCCAAATGGCTATCGCAAATTTTGATTATGAACTATAACTTATAAGTATCCAATATTGTACCAAAGCCGAGACTTCAACCCAGGACTTCTCAGTCAGCATTTGAACTTTGTATCACATCATGAAATAATATATTTAAACATACTAAAATATCTTTACTGAATGAAATAATAATGATAGCAATTTTAAAGTCGATCCAGAAAATATAGATTTCTATTTACCTAGTTCTCTCATATGCATAAGCTTCTGGTTTAGCTCCGATTACAGTTTGAATCATTCATAAACACTGACTGTACATTTAGAACAAAAATAATTGTGCACAATGAAACTCATCATTCATTCAAGTTAATACAAAATGTATCCATACAAGTACATGCACAGCTGGTTGACTATGATTGTACAGCTAAGCCTAACTTGCATTCAAATTGGTTAAATGTGAAATGAAAAATTAGAAATTTTATATGACTCCACTTACCATTAACAAAGTTAACTCAGCCACCATTACCAAACTTATCAATCACTCATGACACAATATATTTAAAAAAATAAATATTATTTACTGGTTACAGTTCCCTTTGGATGTGCTATACTTATGTGCTGAGGTGGCAAATACCTATGATTGCATCATAAACATGCGAACACACACACACACACACAAAAATACACATACACTTACACAAACAGTGTTATATGAGCGGAGCCGCAGGCAAAATCTAGTTATATCGTAAATATAAGCATAACCATTTGGAAAATTTAGGATATTCTTTTCTAATGTGAATTTTAGTATAAGCAATATCCCTATACAAAATTGCCAAAAAAGCTAACCTAATTAAGACCAAACTGGGTTTCTGCCAAATATCACTAATGACTACGAAAAACTGGAAGGCAACGAGGCTTAATTACGTTTACTTTCTACTTGTCGGTTATGTTTCTAGTGGCTAGATAACTGACACTTCACATTTTAAAAAAATACTTGCATTTACCACTGATTTCCTTGCTTCGTAAACACGAATTTGGTTAGAAGTACAGACTATAGTTTTCGGTATGAGAACTGGGCATCAGCTGATTGCAGGCGGCTATATTAATCGCCCGTACACGGCAAAAGTAGGCCAAACATCTAGATTAAATTGTACGCACGGCCTGCCGCGTATAGCTAGCGCCGCTAGAACTATTCCACCTAACGTTTTGTTTACACTGCCATTGTGCTAGCCACGCTCGCCCACAAAAAACTGTCATATTGACAACACGCACCACTAAAATTCGCAACACGAGGAACGTCGGCCCCAATAACAAAGACATGTCAATCTTAAGCAGATTGATGAATAGAAAAGTAGATTTACCTCGGCGGCCCTTGGCGATTTTTGCGTTTGTTGTTCATATCTCCGTCGCCCGACTGCCCCGGCGGGTAGGCACCTTCGCGTCTACGCGTAGGGACCGGAATTTTGGCAATTTATCACTTCTTTCTTTTACAACACAGTCCTTTCGACTTTCGCGGATGCACTAAACTGCAGTTGAAATTAGGAGTTACCACTCAAAATGCGACCACAGGGATGCATCGATTTCACTAAAGTTCTATGACATTTGCCGACAAATATAAACTAAAATATATTTGAGTACAAAATCGCAGTTCGATTTATTCTCGGGAACTAATCCCAAAAAATAAACGGTTTGGCAGTTTTGTCGTGCCTGCAATCAGCGCAGGAATACAACATGGCGCTGTGACGTATTCGTCAAAAGAATTGCAAAATTACAAATATGCACTCAATCAGCACTCAGTTACAGAATGTAAAATTATAAATACTTGAAATATTTTTTGGTCAATATAAACAATAATTAACACCGCTTAATTATTATTGCAAAATAATAAAGTCTGCTTTTGACCACTTCCACTTAAGAACTTTCAATATGGCGGAAATAGGTACTTGACTTATAGTGTTGCCCTCTGCAAATATGACAAAAATAATGTTCTATGAAAGTTTTTCATGATTTTTACTTAAATTAATATGACATTGTAATGAATGTAATGAATCATTCTAATAAAGGTTTAATAAAAATAAATATTTAATTTATCTTGTAACACAATAAAATGGAAAGTACCTTCAAACTATGAATCAAAGTAATGTAAGCACAATTTCAACAAATTAATTTAATTAGTTACATGTGTGAAAATGCATTAATACAAAATAGCTTATCTAACCTGCTATATATACTTTATGTTTAATATGTATATATATTTTAAAACTATTTATAATTATTTTAATAAAAGTACATTACATTACATTTTACTAAAAGTACATTACATTACATTGAACAGGTATGTGTTTGTAATATATTTTATAAATTCCAGTGCTAAGTAGTCGTGTTCTAATAACAGTTAAAGTAATCATGTTC
>DWEI01001312.1:0-17092 GCA_018245875.1 Mysoria ambigua | reverse complement strand
CGTAACCGGTGAATCGTGGGAATGTTCTGCATTCCTCTGCCTACCTCTTCGGGGATTACAGGCGTGAAGTTACGTTAGTTTTTCCAATAGTGAATCGGAGTCTGTATATATGGCCGGTGTATGGTGGTGGGCAATAGGCTCACCACCTATTCCATAATAAGACACAAACGTAAGTGGTGTAATTTGGTAGTGTGCTGCTTATCTTTTAGGCGATAACAGGCGAGAGGTCACGTTACATTGTCTTTATTTATTTGAAATAGTTACTTAAAGGTTTTAGTTATTTACGTCGTTAATGTAAATTAATAGTGCCAATTGTATAGAGGTATTATATAGAGCTGTCGACTGAAGCAAAAATCGTCTCGTCGATAGAGAGAAAAACAATAAATTTGGTACTCGCTTCTGTCTTAACATTAACCTATTGTATCCGCCAGCAACTGTTATCGCCAAATACTGAACAAAGCAAACAGATATGATTTCACGTATACAAATAAATGTTCTTTATCTTTTTATCAATCCGAAATTTAGTCGCACGTATACTGTATCTATAATCTCTTTATGATATGTGAATAGGAATGACCAATTGACGTTTCTGTTATAAAATGTTCATAATAAACATTATTGCCACAAGCACTATATACAATTGTGGTAAGTTGCCATGATAAAAACAAACAGATGTGAATTGTTCAAGTATAATCGATTACTTCCCTATGTTTACGGCATATTACATAATAAAATGATTTAAAATAATTTATCTTAAATGCGATATATGCTTAAATGCGCTATGTTTTTCTCATTAAAATAAAGGAAATTCCGCTACATATACTTTTTAGACTATATTCATTCTATGATACATCTTTATTAATTGATTGAGATGACTCTTTGTTCTATCATTATGAATTATTAACATTATTTTAAAGAATTCCTTTTGAATGTGATTTGGACACAAGTAGTTATGAAATTTTATTATGTAGGTACATTACTAGGCGGTATCCATTAAAGTGATCATAGCATGAGTAATGATATTTAAAAGCATATCGCTCAATTTTTTTTTAAATTGTTATTATGTTTTTGACCCTAGTAGCCTGACTAATTTTTGTGACCAGCCTAGAGTAAGTGTTGATCTTTAATTATTTAATTGAGAAATTGTCTGATCGATTCTTTGTTCTATGTTGATACGTATCAATTCTCACATAAAAAATGACAATTCTTTGATTGAATGTGTAGATGTCATCCCTATAAAATAAATCTTCCTGAAAAAATATCTTATCATGTGAGTTGAATGCGGTATCTCTTATCGTGTGCATGTATGGAAAACGTCCGAAGTGTGGAGAAAAAGACGAGAGGATTGAGATCTGAACATTTACTCTAAGCAGGTAAGACTCATTCCTTATCAAATTTACGTACCCGCTAAGTGATATGTTCAAAATTTTTTAATCACGTCAACGAAAATATAGTTTCCTGTTAATTAACGTCATTATTGTGTTGAGTATTACGTTATCGTGAAGAGTGATTTAATAAATACGTGCATGACGCCATAACCGAAAATAAATATAGTTTACAGATATTAGTATAATCAAGGTATGTAAATAAAATAACATTGGTGTCTAATACAAATCTTTATACATCTTTATTATTCTCACACTATTATTTGTCAAATACAGGTATATTTCCGCTAAATTTTCCTCCGAATTATACAATACAGTACAAAAACTACATTTTTACATTACATCACAATAACCAGAAAATAGATAATGGAACAGATACAATATAGTACGAGTATAACAACAGGCAATTTTATAGCTAGCACAGTGATCCGTTCGTTGTGTCTGTCATACTGACAAAGTTATATTTTTATACCATTACAAATATTTGAAGTAAATACACATATAAAACCAATAACAGAAAATGAATAAAATTGAATTCATAGCACAATGGATTTCGTTGTGGGAGGCATGGCCGGTGTGGGAGCAGGGTTCTTCAGCAACCCTTTTGATGTTGTCAAGACCCGGATGCAACTGCAAGGAGAGCTTCGAGCTCGGGGGCAGCATGCTGTCCATTACAAAAATATTCCCCATGCTATGTACACTATTGTCAAACACGATGGATTGGCAGCCCTACAGAAAGGTCTGGTGCCAGCTCTTTGGTTCCAACTAGTGGTGAATGGAGTAAGGTAGGTTTTGTTTTGCATGTTTATACTTTTTATATGATATACCTAGAATTAGTACTATAGAGTGTACCGGTATAACTAGGATAAATGTATTAATATTCTCGGAAATAAAGAGCAGAAAATAGAATAATGGAGTTCACAAGGATAATCTGGACAGAGGAGATTGGCTCACAGACATTGGACACCTCTGTGATCATGCTCGCTGAATTGCTACAATAACTGATAAAATTTGACAGATATGATATTATATTGTTTGATAAACAGTTTTTTATTCCTTACTATATCATAATATTTTTAAATATTGCAGAATCAATTAATTTGAAAACGTTTTCAGATTTGGCATATACCAGCAATCAGATAGACATGGTCTACTCAGGGACAAAAATGGTGAGACGAAACTTGTGAACAGCTTGATTTCCGGAGCAGTATCAGGTATGGCTGGTGCTTTCTTTGGGAGTCCCCTTCAATTGGTGAAAACACAGCTAATGTCATACTCCTCAAAGCAGATAGCTGTTGGCACTCAGCATGCTCATACTGGGATGGTGTTCGCTTTTACAACCATATATAAGAAAAATGGCTTGTATGGTCTATGGAGGGGGGCACATGGAATGATGATAAGGAATTCTATAGGATCAGCCTCTCAGATTGCTTCTTATGCAGTGTAAGTACCATAAATTATAAAAAAAAATTGATAATGTAATTCAGACTCTTATAAGCACAATATGATTTGAATTCCTATAACCTTAATATAATTTTAGTTCCAATAAAAATATGATATAATTGTAATTGCAATAAGTGTAATGCAATTCTGATTCCAAGAAAAATATTTGTGATTCAAACTATTACATGCTAATTGCGATTGAACAAAATTTTTAGTTAACTCAAGGTTTAGGAAATGTGGAGAACAACTCTACCAACAAGGCAGTTATAATATTAGCTTTCGGTCAGTGAAAGTACTAGCAAAACTGGTCCAGCCATGTTGTATTCTGTGGGTTTTATTTTAGTAATATAGAAGCTTAGAGTTTGTTTAAAAGATAAATAGCTCGAGATACTCCTTCTGATAAACTAAGTAAACATTTCAGATCTTAATGTTCATTGAAATGAAAACTGTTTAATATCTAACTGTTAAATGTGTTTTGCATGACGAGATGAAATCACACAAAATTAATAATGTTATTTGAAGATAACAAAACAGACCTTCAACGACACTAGAAAATTAAAAGTTTCTTTAAGATAATCAATGTTTGTAATAAAAACAAACACTTCCTTAGAACCTATCATGATGACAATTTTGATGATTTTTCTGTTCATGCATAATAAGGTTATACATAATATATGTACTAATCAATTTCTGACAGTGATGCAATACTGTTGATCATCTGTTTTCACATTAAATACTCATACGAGGCAGTTCGATATATTTAAAAGTTTGTAAACACTCTGCAAAAAACTTCTTTCAAAATTAGATTTGTGTATATATTGTGGCTTTAATTTTAGGTGCAAAGAGTGGATGGACAAAAATAATCTGTTCCAGCAATCGAAATACCTGTCTGCATTTGTGGCTAGCAACATTGGGGCAGTTGTCAAAACGGTTGTACTGACACCGATGGACGTAATTGTGACGCGCCTTTACAATCAAGGTAACATCGCCACCAACAAAGTATCACCTTGTTAAAAATTATTAAAATATAATTATAGTTGGCTAAAAAATTTAGTAATTAAAATTGTATTAAAATTTGGTCTCAATATTTACTGACTTCGATAAAATAAACAAAATTAAGTTTAAATATGTGTCCAGTAATGTACATCCCTTCTTGTATAACACTATTGAATAGTTGAAATATTTAAATTGGGACTAAGTCTTTATTGGGTGTAATAAACCCCAGAAGAACATGTACAAAAAATTATTCTGTAAAAGTGAAGGGCATCACTGGAGATATTTGCACATCTTGTAATTCTGCATATTATTCTTTAAATTGACATACATTGAGAGGAAGTTGGTTTGCTACAGTGGAAAATTCAGAGTTAATGATGCTGTTATAAAATCAATCATAAAATTTGTCTCATTAAATTAATAATGTTCATTCGAATCTAACATCCGATAAGTCCTGTTTGTTGTCTGTCCGCAGCCGTGGACGCAAACGGGCGTGGCTTGCTCTACTCCGGCATAGTCGACTGTGCTCGCAAGATCACAAGAACCGAAGGTCTGCTCGCCTTCTACAAAGGAATGGGGCCGTCTTATCTGAGGCAAGCACCTCACACAGTACTGCTGCTAGTCTTCTGGGACATGCTGAAGGATGTTCAAAAAAGTCTGAATTTGTAAATGCGCCTTCTGTTCGAAAAAATATTTTTGTTGTGTAAATTTCGAATTTCTAGTATACTTTGTAGATTTAGATGTATTTAGTTGTTTCTATGCATTAGAACTAGATGTCACGGTGCAATTGGCCTTACATTTTACATACTTGTAATCTCCTGGCAGAGAAAGTTAGGTGCTTCTTTTATAATTATATTTTATTTACATTGTATCAGATAAATAAACTCTGTTTTATGATCATTACGTTGAATGTTAATTGTTTATAAAACATGATTATTATTATTATTATGTGGATGTGATCCCCTGTTTTATTGAGTCTTTATAATTGATCAAAATTTTATATTCACATTTTATATCAATTATATGTATATTTATTGACAAAGTAAATTCATGTAAACATGTTTAATATGTATACAGTGAAATAATAATATATTTTACATAAAGACTATGCACAGTATTTTGTATAATTCTACAATTATATATGTATGATGTATTTTTGACTTAGACATGATGTGTGATACTATATTTAGAAGAAATATTTAAAAAAAATTGTACAAAATGACCTAAGCAATTGTCAATTATAACAAACTGCCTATGATCATAATTGATAAACTCAGTACAAATTACATGTGGTAACAATAATATTTCTTTACTGACTACACCGTCTTGCGGTCAAGTGGTTAGTGGCTTAGTGGCCCCTGGCTGCTAAACGCGAGATTGAAGGCGCGGCTCCCACCCAGAACAAATATTTGTGATACTGAATTAGTGTTTGTTCTGTAGTTGTGCGTCAAAAATTACATGTATGTAATGACTACATGTAGTAATGAGACAGGCGTAGGTGGATTCTCCAATATTATCCTTATTTCTGTCATATAAATCTCAATTTAAAGGGAATTTAATACAAAAGGAATATATGTGATACATACTTTGTCATTAATAGAAGTGAAAATTTATGGACCTAGTTACTTAATATTATTTGGTTAATAGAGAAGAATGGGTTCCACTAACTCAGCGGTGGACACTTTCTCGTCTTTAAAACTGTACTGTATGTTAACTCAGACAGTTATGTTGTCAGAAGACAAAACACCCTACAAGTTAGTCCATTACTTTGTGTATGATGTAAGTAAACAGCGAACAAAGAAATTACAAGCCCTTTACTAGTTTCAATAATCACTTAGTACTCAGTGGAGCTTGTATTAAATTATAATAAACTTTTATCACTTAATTTGAATCTTAGGATAATGCATAGAGCATATGCTTATAACGTGGTGCCGCTTGTGTGTTGTTTTAAGATGCACATAAACGGACATAATGTTAGTTGCAGTTGCAGTATTATTAGCAATACAGTTGGAATTCCTTTAATTATGTTCCTCCAGTGATTTGATGAACGCGAGATAGTTTATCTTATAAGTTTAATGTCCTCTTTACTCTTAGCATCATAGAACGCACGATGTGACGAATCTGTTTGTGGACTCCTTATACTATGGTATAAATGTATGATGAAAATATTTTTCACATTTTTCTGATTATACCAAGATTTTCAAACCTTTATATAGTTTATGCAGTTCGAATACACATTCTACTTTCGACTTTTATATACCTAAATAGCTTTGGGGCAAAATTACTCTCCGTTATTTGTAACAAATGTTATTCTAGCTACCTACCTCAGTAGTTAAATATACCATTTTGTTGAATGTATAAAACTTGTATTAGCTATCCGTTTGTTGTTAATTAAATGTTGTTATTGAAAAATGGCTAAATAAAATGTAGAAATAAAAATTACTTTTATTTCTTGCAATTTACCCAAACGTCCCTCAAGAACATGTATACTTTAATATAATAAATTAAATATTATAAAATAAAATGGACATAATATACAATAAATTCATTAAAATCACTGAATTAATATAACAATCATTAAAGATTTGTCATAATTACAAATGATACTGATATAAAACTCGCTTCTTTCAAGATGGCGGCTAAAAAACAAGATGGCGTCGCGCGTGACGTCACGGACATGGCGCTGGGCGGCGCGTCGGCGATGTTCGCGACGGTGTTCACGAACCCCATAGAGGTGGTGAAGACGCGGCTGCAGCTGCAGGGGGAGCTGGCGGCCAGGGGCAAGCACGCAGTGTTCTATAGGAACGTGCCCCACGGCCTGTACGTTATCGCGCGGTGCGAAGGGATGCTGGCGCTGCAGAGCGGGCTGCCCGCCATGCTCGGCTTCCAATTCTGTTTGAACACTTTTAGGTAATAAAGTAAACAGCATTTCAGTTTTATATGATAAATAAAAAAATATTGGAAACAAATAAAATACTGATAACATTTCTTTTTTCAAAAGCTACCTGGCATATTTAATCACAGGTTCTGTAAAGGCCGAGAATTTGCTAAGATAAACTGATATTCGTTTTATTTAACGTTATCTTATCTTGAATCTATATTTATCTTAATGTCTTCAAGATCACTAAACAATCGTACGTAAAGACATTTACTATAAATCTGCAATAATATGGTTTTCTTCGATAGCACTCGTGGTACCTTAAGTGGTAGTATTGAACTCGCAGATTGGGAGTGTACCGCATGTCGGAGCGCCGCGGCTACGTGGGCGGCGGCGACGCGCGCGCGAGCGCGGCGGGCGGCGCCGCGGCGGCGGGCGCGGGCGGCGCGCTGGGCTCCGTCGCCGGCACGCCCTTCTTCCTCGTGAAGACCCGGCTGCAAGCCCGCGCGGCTCGGGCCATCGCCGTCGGCCACCAGCACGCACACACCGGGACCTTCAACGCTCTAGCTGATATTTATCGCAAAGAAGGATTTAAAGGTATGATCACGTTAGATGTTTTCTTAAATGTCACCGATGAAATGTGTTTATGACTTTTTACAAATGGAAACACTGGATTTGTTTTTCCTTTTTTACAGAAATATTTAATTCAATGGAAATAAAAGTCAGTCACAAATGAGTTTTGTTTTTAATGTCGCATGGCCTTAAGAAAATCGGTACTAAAGCTCGATGCTGCTATATATATATATATATATTCTATATAAAATCTATCTGCTATATAAAATATATATAATATGAACACGTTTGTATTCAGGCTTATTCCGCGGCGTGGGCCCGCAGATCCCGCGGGGCAGCGTGGGCAGCGCCGCGCAGCTGGTGAGCTTCGCGCTGGCCAAGGACTGGCTGCGCGAGCGCGCGGCGCCGCTCTCGCCGCTCCTGCACTCGCTGCTGGCGGCCGGCCTGGGCGGCGTCGCCATGACGCTGTGCCTGAACCCGTTCGACGTCGTCGCCACGCGCCTCTCAAATCAACGTACGTTTTTCCTAAGCACTATATTTTTATATATTTCATACGCACATTTTAGGTTTAAAAAGTATGTAAATTAGCAATATCTCATATCGTGTATGAATGAAAAGCATTATCAAATGAATCAAATTGCATACAACGTTAAATATCTTAATCTTCATATTATAAATCTTCACATCTGTAAAGAGTTCATATTGCTGTAAAGAGAATTTATTAAAATATTTGAAACGAATACCAAATTTATTCTCTTTCTCTTTCTACCGCCGAGACAAATTATTCCTTGGCTCGATTACTTTACGAATACCTCTATGGTATTCCCACGGTTTCAGATAGTCCAATAAGCCTGCCAGTTGATTTCGTACCTTTTTTAAATCAAAAATATGAATTTTTAAATATTTGAAATCACCGTATTTTCTTAAAGCAAATAAAGGACGGTTTTAGATCAATTTTTTAAACAATAAAAATACTTGTTTTCATAGCGGTGGACTCCCAGAATCGGGGTAAGCTGTATTCTGGCACGGTGGACTGCTTCATCAAGATGCTGAGACAGGAGGGCGCCGCAGCCTTTTACAAGGGAGTGGGGGCGAACTACCTCAGGCTGGGGCCGCACACAGTGCTACTCCTGGTGTGCTGGGACCAGCTGAAGATGTTTGAAAACTATCTCAGACGCTGATAAATAGAATAATCAATAGATATATCCGGTAAAGTTAACCTAGCTGTTACCTCATAACATTCACATTTCGTAGGTCAATGGAATCCATTATGGTGAGATATTATGATTAGCTCGAGTATAGCACATAGGACGTGGAGAGGTTTGGAAAGATTCGGAGAAGTGACTAGGACAGAGATAAGAGCGAATCGTTAAATAATTAATTTTTAATCATTGCAAACGATAGTTGCCAGTTCATCATACACTTGGCCACTTGTAACAATAATAGGCCCTGGTCAGGAGTAAAGAAGAGAAAAGGCGCTGCCGGTGGGGCTGTTACCACATGTCACAGATGTGGGAGCACAACATATCCCGTTCACTGAGTAAAGCTAAAATAAAATAAAATAAAACAAATAAAAAAGAAAAACCGCCTCGTTGGTTGTTGGTTGCAAACGAGGTAGTTTGATGTTCAGGAACAATGAATGAATAACAAGCAATATTCTGCTACGCCCTGTAATAGTGTAGGGTGATGGACTATAATGATCTTAGATTTGCAGTGGTGCTTCAGTCTACCTAGAAACTAATAAAATGTTTTATTCAATTCAAACACTCTTTATGCCAACGAACTGACTGACAAAAAATTTATAAAACTGTGAATATAATATTGAAGTCTTTTTTTGTAATATTTCAAACTTTCTTAGAAATAGTGTGATACAACCGAAGTATAACAAATTCAGGGCAGTAGAACAGGCAGTAGTTCTTAACAGTTGTCTGATATTTACGTCAATAGTAGAATGAGATGTGTAAAAAAAGAACATATATGTGAATAGAATATGATACATGTGAATAAAAAACATTGTGAATAATATTGAGAATAAAAGAATATTGTAAATAATATTTATGTGAACACAGAGTTGTATAAGCTGGTGTTTATTAAATTTAAGATAAGATATTTTTTATGAAACTTTAAAAAAATGTAAATGTTCCTACTTCATATGAAACAATGTCAGCCAAAAGAATCGTATTAAGTATCAGTGAATATACACTTACATAAAAATAAAACAAACTTGTTTTATTTAAAAAATGCTATATTTCATATCAATATGGAAATGTTAATTATCTCAATGTCTACTTAACTTAATGTAGGCCAGGAGCCAAGCCACGATACAAGTCTACGGCTGGCGATTTATATCTCACTCTCTTGGTCTAGTCTGGTTTGGATACCTTTATATATTTGAGTTTATCACAGCTGCACACAAACCATTTGTTCATGGAACAAACATTTAGTTATTCATATACGATACACAGTCCTACAAATTACGGAATACAGTCCTGTTTTCTGACTTTATGTCATAAATGACTCGTTAATAGCTTTGTTCCAAGGCACATCACACTGCTCTGAGTGTCGCTGTCTGTTCTTCCAGTTAAGTAGACACTCTATTGGGACAGACAAATCGTTAAACGATTATTGGTTATACATAAATAGGAAGTTGGTACAAACAATGAGAAACATTAACATAATATAACCTTAATAATAACACAACTCATAGACAAATATATATAAAAAATACATATTATGCATAATCTGTGATGCAGCTGTTAGTAATTCGAGTACCATTGTGAGACAAAAACATTGTAAAAAACTAAACAAAATTCACAATACAAACTTGTTCACAAAACTTAAGTATTCATTAAACAGATCACCAAAAACCAAGTATCAAATTTTATTAATAACAACCATACAATTAATGGTGACATTTAAAATAAAAAAGCAGTTTGTTAACTAATAATTAAGTACAATAAAAATGCAACGTTAAATTACAAAAAATACACAACCAACCAGTTAAAATGAAACCACAAAATAAAAACGATAAATTAATCATGAACACAAACCACCAGACTAAATAAAAACAATGTGATGCTAAAATGTAATTGAGCAATAAATACTAAAATTTCTACACTGCCTCAATTTGTACTTTCCGCCTCTGAGAAGACAGCTTTCTTAAAAATAAGTACAGGAGACCCGAACATGTATAAAAATACAGGAAAGATTAATTAACTAGACTTTTGTGGAAGTATGGTGAAGCGAACGCTGTGTCATCATCATAAGCCTCTGTATTTGTATCAGACACTGGTCCGCGTACACAACTCCTAGTATTAGATCAATAAAAAATAATAAGGAATCGGTCACATGCGCACGCGAGCGCCGCCACTCCGGCGCACGGTTGTGTTATCAATAAATTACTAGAGAAATCTTAAACAACTGTAATGCAGGACAAAGGCAGTATAATATTATGCAGGGCAATGGTCTTACATAGTGCAGTAGAAAAGCAACTGCACCATGCAAATGCAAAATAAGGCCTCGTTCAGATCAACCATTTTCGTAGCTGTCAACGCCGGTTCGAGATTATACGCCAAAAATACGTTAGAAGTAATTTCTGATGCAAGTTTCAGTATAATTGAATACTTTTTTGCCCTAACAATTGCCAATTGCTTTCGAAATTCTAAAAACTGATTTTATCAGATCAAAGTTTTAGAGGTTTTGCTTGTATTGTTACTAGTATAATTAAATCACATACTTGTGCGTTATAGAAAACACTGAATTATAGCTTCACTTAAATGTATAACTAACATTTGCATGATTTTGCAAAATGTTAAATAAGTTATTGTATTTCCATAACACAATAAGTTAAATGTGATTATTATTTTCATTCAAAATTGGCTGCTTAAGCTTTAAGACTATAAGGTACAGAACAAATGGCCGTATGTAAATTTAACTTAGCCTTATGACTAAATGTCAAATTCAAGCTATTATTTTATTCGAGCAACTATTCGAGTAACTGTGAAAAATATCTTTGGATATATTTGGATCTATAAATTTGCAAATAGAGGTGGTAAAAAAAGTTAAAATACAATGGACTTAATTCCTACTGACATACTGAAGTGCACTGAAATTAAATTTTATACAGCATACAATAGTTCCAAATATAATATAATACAATAATTTTAAAATTGGACAGGACTGGCAACACAAATCTAGCTTAAAAATACATATTATATTTAAAAATGCAGTCAAATGGTTAAAATTTCAGTACTGTTGGCAATATATTTTAATTTTATATAATTATTCAATTCACATATCTTCTTGCTATAATTAAATACAAAAAGAACTATAGTGTTAGTATATAAAATCTTAATATTTTAGTTACCCATTTCGAGTTGTTCGAGATTCCAATATTTCAATCGCATATGTAAAGAGATTTTTAGGTCAGTAAAGAGATTGTTAGGTTGAGGTTTATATATCAAACCTGGAAGTCATGAATATTAGCACATCAGTATTCCAAGTATGAACCGTTATTGCAATAATAGGAATTATTTAGGGAGTAACAGTAAATTATTCAATCCTTCTGTCAAAGAAAAATATATCTGTACAATTTAAATTTTTAGCGTTCCATCTGTTTTGTCATTATCTGTGACAGTTTTTATTTTCTCTTCTCTATGGAACATTGTAAAGTGGCTGTGTAAAAATTCAAAAGCAATCCAATAAAACCTAATTATAACCCACAATTCAGTTTTTAAATAGTAACAGGTTATGCTGGCAAATACTTAACCTAAAAGTATTCACGCGTACAAGATGTCTTCCAGCAATCCATTAACATAAATAGAAAAATTAAGCGGCCGAGACAATTACTCAACGTGGAGATTTGCTGTGAAAACATATTTACAGCACGAGGAACTCTGGGAAAGGCTATGCCGACTCCAAACGCGATATCAAAGCGAAGTCAAAAACAATATTGTCGGTTGATTACACTAATTACTTTCACATACAAGAGGCTGAAACCGCAAAGGAAGTATGGAACAATCTTGCCAAAGCCTTCGATGACTCGGGGTTGACACGCCGTGTTGGATTGCTTCGGGAACTGTGCACAACCACACTCACAGGCTGGCAAAACGTAGAGGGGTACGTCAGTAAAATTATGACGACAGCACACAAACAGAAACATTGGGTTTAAAGTAGACGATGAGTGGTTAGGGACCTTATTCCTCTCCGGTCTACCCGAGTCATATCAACTCATGATAATTGCAATTGAAAGTTCAGGACTCAAATAAGTGCAGATTCTGTTAAATCGAAAATCCTACAAGATATTAAAATGTGTGAAAGTCAAACTTCAGCATTTGCAACTAAGACGAAGTTTATAAGGAAAGGAAATAAAAAGTTTATTCCAAAAGGACTTCGGTGCTATTCCTGTAACACGTATGGACATATCAGCACGGAATGTAAGTTCAAGAAGAAAAATAAAGCAGGAAGCTCAAGTTATGCTGCTGCAGTCATTGCTTCTAACAACAGCAGTGATGCTTGGTATGTTGACTCTGGAGCCTCTGCACACATGACCAGACACTGTGACTTATTGTCACATCAGAAAGAAACAGTAATCAAAACCTTAATTGGCAACCTTGATTGGTTGCCAATATGTATAATATGTATAATGAATGTGCTTACATATCTGATGTTGTAGAAAATGATGCATATATATGACACCAGAGTATGGGCCATCTCAATTTCAATGACTTAAATAAAATGATTGAAAATACTGAAGGTTTGAAACTACTAAAGACAAAGGATAATAATATGACATGCATAATATGCCTAGAAGCAAAACAGGCACGATTGCCCTTCAAAAACAAAGTTACGCGTGCCTCAAAACTACTCGAACTAGTGCATTCCGATGTGTGTGGTCCAATGGAGACGGAATCTCTTGGCGGAGCAAAGTATTTCCTAACCTTTATTAATTTCTCTAAAAAGACATTTGTTTATTTTTTACGGAAGAAATCAGAAGTAACAGAGAAATTGGAAGAATTTATAAAACATGTAGAAAATCAAACAGAATGTAAAATCGAGTGCCTTCAAACTGATAATGGCCTTGAGTTCATCAACAACAGTGTTTCTGAGCTACTTAAAGGTAATGGAATCATACATCAAACCACAGTGCCTCATACAATACACCTCAGCAAAATGGAGTCGCTGAATGATTAAATAGAACTTTAACAGAAAAAGCCAAAAGTATGTTACTTAATGCCAGATTTTCTAAACAGTATTGGGCAGAAGCCATTCAAACTGCTGCTTATCTATTAAACAGAATACCAACAAAATCATTGTCATATAAAACTCCTGAGGAAATGTGGTCTGGAACAAAACCAAGTGTCAGTCACCTGCGTGTATTTGGTTGTGAAGACATGGTGCACTTACCAACAGAGAAAACAAAGAAATGGGGTCTGAAAGCCACAAAAAAGCCACATTCATTGGTTACTGTAGTGACACCAAAGGCTACAGGTTCATAATCTCTACATCTGGATTGGTTGTGAAATGTAGAGATGCAGTTTTTCTAGAATCAACTGTTGTAAGAAACTATGGTGGACTCGACTGAATCAGAGAAGGAGTCTGTAAATGAAGAATTACCTTGTGACAGCCAACAATTAAGTTCCACAATCTCCGCTAGTAGTTCTGAAGAGTATGAATCTTCTGATTCATCACCAAACAGCAGTATCTACGTACCAGAAAGAAAAATTGACAACCTACCAGTCTCTAATGTCACATTAAGGTCAAGAAACAAAACCCCACAACCTAAAACTGACGATTTCGAAACATATCTATGCTACAATGAAGGAAGTCTAGATGTACCTCTGATCTAGAAAGACGCGATGAAATGGAAAATGTCAATAGGAGAAGAACTACAATCACATACTCAAAATAATACATGGACATTGGTCAAGAAACCAGAAAATGCGAAAGTGATTGGATGCAAATGGGTATTCAAAGTGAAAGATGAAACAACAGATCCAAGATACAAGTCCCGTCTGTGTGCTAAGGGATATTCACCAACCAAAGAAATCAACTATGATGAAACTTAGTCACCTATGGTCAGTATTCCAGCAGATCCTCATGTGAAGCTTCAGAAAAGTGAGACGGTACTTGAGAACAACGTACCACACAGAGGAGCAGCTGGATCACTAATTCACCTAGCAACTGTGAGCAGACCTGACATTATGTATGCAGTCAGTCTGGTAAGTCAGTCCTTGCACAATTATAATGAGTCTCACTGGAATGCTGTAAAGAAAATATTGAAGTACTTACAAAGAACCATTGATTTGGGTTTAAGTTATCAGTGTAAGCCACTGTCGTCAGATATATTTGGTTATTATGATGCAAATTACGCCAATGACATAACAACGAGACGATCTATGACAGGATATGTCTTTATAAAAAATGGAGCTGCAATAAAATGGTCCAGTCAACGCCAGCAAACTATAGCCTTATCAACTACTGAGGCTGAGTTCATAGCTGCCTGTTCAGACACCAAAGAAACAATGTGGTTGAAATATTTATTGAGTGATTTAGGAGAATATAAACAAAGCTCTGTGTTGCCTAAATATGGACAATCTAAGTGCTATAAATGTAATTAAAAACAGTGAATTTCATAAAAAATGCAAGCATATAGACATTAAGTATAACTTTGTGAAGGAAAAGTATAATGAAAACATTATTTCTTTAAAGCATGTAAGCACAGATCATCAGTTTGCTGATTTTACTAAAGCATTACCTCGAGATAGATTTAAGTTGTTGAGAGGTAACATTGGTATGTTAAATATAGAAACTGAATATATACAGAAAAAAAATTATTAATTAATTCTGTATTTCAAGGAAGGCTCTTATTTGAAGGAAGAGTCAAAGTAAAATATATTATCTGTACAATTTAAATTTTGAGCCTTCCATCTAATGTTTTGTCATTATCTGTGACACTTTTTTTTTTTTCTCTTCTCTATGGAACATTGTAAAGTGAATGTGTAAAAATTCAAAAGCAATCCGATAAAACCTAATTAACCCACAATTCAGTTTTTAAATAGTAACACATTCAATATGAGTTAACTTCCCTGAACGGCCTGTTTAAAAATGAATCCACTTCAAGTTCGTGGAGCACTGGAGACGCCGCGGGGAGGGGAGGCTGGGACGGCGCCCGCGGAGGGCGTCAGTCGCGCGCCAGCGGCGCCGAGCGCAGGCCGCGCGCGCACAGCTGGCTCACCTGCGTCGGCGTCTTACCGAGCGTCTCGGGCAGGTACATTCTGGAAAAGCAACCAGCGTATAACGTCATACATCATGTATATATTAACGTCGCCGTAACACGCTTGCTTCTCTGAGCACAAGTAAAAATATACGCAAATATTCTTTCATGTTATCAAAGGGAATGTCACTGATTTAATTGTTCATAAATATTGTTTAGCCCTTACTTTTATAAAAAACTCCGCATACTTAACTACAGATGTATATATTAAAAATGAAATAAAGATATATGAACTTTAAATAAATACCCATTTCTGTATAGATAGACGGTGTCTAATAATTTCCACTCCACTTCGTTTTATTGCATCTCTTCTACTGACGTCAAGAGGTTGTATGAGATTGTAATTGCTCGGTAATGTAATTAAGATTATCCAGCAACAAGAGTAACATACATACATACAAGTATTGAAAACTTTATGCTGAAAAGGCAACTCACTTTTGGAAGACGAAGAGCGCACCGGTGATGAGCGAGAACACGAGGAAGGAGTAGGGTCCGATGGTGTCCCGCATGGTGGGGAAGGCCATGGCCACCAGGAAGTTGCCACCCCAGTTGGCCAGCGAGCCCCACGCCATGCCCGCCGCTCTTGGGGCCACCTCGAATAATTCTGCAGAGAATAAACCATTGACAGTAGTACAGATTCATAAATGCCATTCAGATCATATAAATATGTAGCAACTGTGTCTCTAAGTGGAATTTTTTTTAATAAAATTTCATAGACAAAAATAATTCTATGTAGAATATGTGACCTAATTCTTATCTTAGCAATAATGCAATATGGTTAATGGTTAGCATAATAAAAAGTAATTATTAATTTAATTTGACAGCTAACCAAACTTTACTTCCCACTAGTTAGAAAAAGTAACTAGCAAAGAGTATACAAATAAGATACAGATCTCCCATAAATTTTGTAAGATCTTCAACTTTGTATGAAACATGCATGGAGAGTTCGTACCAACATGAAAATACTAATTTTTATCATTATTAGGTTGTCAGCATTGTCATAGGTGAGGCTTAGGGATGTACTGCCCGCTGATTAAATAACTATTGATATCACCAAATCAGATTAGGTAAATTACTATGTTTCACTTAAATTATACTATTCCAACAGAAATAAAAGATGTTATTAATAAAAATGTGTTTATTCATTTCAAAATCATTCGATATAAACCCTTTATCGTCCCACTGCTGGAACATGGGTCTCCTCTCACAATGAGAGGGTTAAGGCCGTAGTCTGCCATGCTGGCCAAATACAGGTTGGCAGACTTCACACACCTTAGAGAACAATTTTTTTTTATAACTAAGGTATGCAGGTTTCCTCATGATGTTTTCCTTCACTGTAATAGCAAGTGATATTTTAAACTTAAAATGCACATTTTTAAAGAGGTGCATGCTAGAGATTTGAACCCAGTCTCTCGAAGTGAGAGGTCAAACCACTAGGCTATCACTGCTATCAAAATAATTAAGGTAAATAAATTAAACAACTCAGATTAACCTAAAAGTTGTTAAAATGAATAATAAATTATTTATTTAGCAGGACTTTGCAAT
>DWEI01001311.1:0-17095 GCA_018245875.1 Mysoria ambigua | reverse complement strand
ATCCAGACTCCGAACCACTACTAGAAAATCTAAATTAGAATTTTTTTTTTGTAGTGTTCGACCCGGGAATCGAACCCGGGACCTCTCGATCGGCAGTCGCTTCTGCAACCAACACGACCAACGAGGCAGTGATATATCTGTGATTTTCAGATTTGATTAAATTTACATATATAATGTAATTAATACATATATATTTTTACGACAGGTCCCTTACGGGGTAGGCATTAAAATCGCTTTTATTTTTTCTATTTTGACTATAGCAAAATAGGATCTTTTCGCAAACGAAAATGCCTCCTAAAAAGACTGTCGCACTCTTTTTTCCTTTACTAATTAAAAATAATAATTTCTCCCCATTCTTTATCACGGAATTCCTTCTGGAATTTACGTCAAGGCTTTGTACGTATTGTTTTAACTTATATATAATAAGGTTTTGTAATCTATAAGTTGAATAAGTAACAATTTGATCAAAAGGGGCAATTATAATAGCGACGCAAGTGATCTTCCTCACTAATATTTAATTTTGTTATCATAACATTAAACATTATTAACTTTATCACTTATCATCATCAACCTTAAACATTATTTTATATAAATAAATGCTTGGTAATTACAAAAAAATTGTTAAAGCGAACTATGAAGTAACTTCCAATTAAGTATATCTGCGTTAGTCCTGCCTACTCGTAACTAGCGACACAGCTGCATATGTAATGACTGTTCCAACTTAAATTGATCACGACCACAGTGTACCAACCATAATATGTTAATTAATTCGTGAGTGTATGTGTGTGTGTGTGTTTTCAATAATAATTGTAGGTATGAGAATTTTGGGAGATCGTAATCATAATTGAAATGTGCAAAATGTTCCAGTAATCTAGTTTTATATTTATATAGAACCCGATTTGTTAAATGAGAAAACTTTTATATGAAACAAAATAAACCAAAAGCGAGTTCAAATATTGAAGACCTTTGTTAATGAAATTGGTATATTAAAATCTAGATATTGTCATACAAAATGTAGATTTGAACATGAAACGTTAATAACAGAATACAATTTATTCTCTGTACGTTTTTCCAACTCTACAGCATACAATTTATGTAACGATAACAAAGGTAGAGACGAATTGGCAACAGGCACACAGTTATGCGTGAAATGCGGCGCGGACAAAAAGAGCCACACACGCTTCGGAACTCTACAGAAACATTAGCGAACATGATGTAAGGATATGTCGTTTTTTGATACTCTACATTTATAATATCCGATTTAAAACTTTTTCTATATTAAACATATAACAAACGGGCAAATATAATTTTAGACGTAGATTTGTAAGAGTAATTAGACTGGCTGTTTGGCTAAGGGGTTAGTAAACCTGACTACTGAAGTGGGGGTCGTGGGTTCGATTTTTATCCAAGATAAACGTTGGCATGAATATAAACAATTTCTTGTAAGCCTGGATGTAACAATACCTTTACACAGACTCTAACCAGCACACTCTGCAATCATATGGCCGTGTGTCAAAATGACTCTCGATAAAAATAATAAAAAGAAAAGAACGCCTGTTATCCCTGAAGAGGTATGCAAATTTAGAACACTCACACAAAATACTAATAATAATAAAAATAATAATCATCTGAATTTCTTTAATTCATCTTGGCTTATATTGCATCACACTGTTCCAATGAAAACTCTATTAACAAAACAACGAATGCTAAAAAATCACTCTCAATACGCAATAAATTCTTCGGAGTAGCAAAACATACGCAAAAATTTCAAACATCGGCCTGAATTGTTACAAACTCTTGTTCCTGATTCAGTATCAATAATTGTTTTTGCCCTCAGAAGCAGACAATCGAGGCTTTCGTCAGCAGTCCGCGGACACGTCGAGTTGTACGAGTGATCAATCAAACAGACGTCGATGGCCGCTGTAAGGCGAACAGCGATCGATCAATTACATACTGATTTCTCTCACAACAACAGTCTGTTAAGACTTGCAAGTAATGTATGTATTCAAATTAAGATAACATAATATTATGTATGGGCATGGTATTATATAAATGTAAGATGTTCTATGAAGCCATTATGTGATATAAATGCTCATATAAACAAACATATTTTAAATTATTATTTAATGAAAATGTTTTGTTTCTTCATTTGTTAATGGACTGGGCAGAAATGAAGTTTAAGACATATCAATAAACCCCAAAATACTTTATTACTTATGTAAGAAGTATGATAGTTGTGTTAGAAGCATAATACATGCAGCATACAATACCTGCTTATACTACACTAATTAAATTATTCCAAGAATTACCGTGTCACAGCGGAGAGTCGTAGGAATTGGTCTACATTGGAAGTCTGAGATTAATTATTTCAATTGTATTATAATTGCAATTACATGTTGTGAGAAATTCCATTCCAAATTCCATGATTATCTAAACAATATATTTAATCACAATCTGATAATATTTGATTGAAAAATTGTTCAATTCACTTTCGCAAGCTATGTATTGTGTTATGCAACTCGAAGCATTTTTGTAACTTCTCTCACACAAATAAAGCGGTGAACAGCCCGCATGGCATGAACGCGGGACATCCTGAGCATGCATGCCTAATTAATAGCGAGAGAAAAACATGCATGCATGCGCGGCCCTTGGCGTGGGTTTTATTGTAATGGCGATTCCGATAAATCTCTGTGGGAGGTTGCTGGTTATTCAAAAAAATTACGAATAGTTGTTTTTGGCTCCGCTTATGCTAGACGAGTTTTGATTACTTTTAGAGAGTAATATATCTAATGAATAACACTTCCTGGAGTATTTTATATAACATTAATCTTAATTTAAAAAAAAACATGTCTGGGAATGTTCTGCATTCCTCTGCCTACCCCTTCGGGGATTACAGGCGTGAAGTTACTTACATTAATTTAAGAAAAAACAATGTTTATAAGAATACCTCTACTTTACTTTTGTACCTGTATATTCATTAAATAAAGAAATTCAAATTCATGCTGTTTTTTCAAAGTGGAAATGGTAGTGAGACTGAGTAGATATTGTACAATATACCGCATTTAAATATATACTAATAAAATCTGTCTTTAATGTTGTATGCCTGCCGGGAATATATGTTTTGTTCAACATATAATTAGCATTGATGTATTACAATTTTTTCTCGAATTTTCGAGCGCTCTTAGAGGACAAGAGATAAAGCGTATTGCTCTTGATCTAATGAATATAGATGATGCCTGTTCATAACGAGTCGACAAGTTAATTACAATACAATATAATACATATAAATTAACGAAGAAAAACAAAGGAAGGCTTACAAAAATAAAATTGTTTAATTTGTCCTTTTACCTGGTGCACATATTTTTTAAATATCTATGAAGATAACCTTCTCCTATATTCTACTGGTAAACATTTTTTCTCTAGGGCCAATTCAATGCGACCGAATTAACCAATTTTCAATAAAACTATTAAATATTTACCTGCATTTCAATTTTTAATTCATGCGAACAAAATTTGGGAACAAAAATTATTTCTGAAAGACCTTTCCTTTTAAACCATAAAAAAAACATTCACCGCATACCTATACCACGTTTACGTAATCTTCAATTAGTTTTCTATCTAGCAATGCACATTAAAAATTAATTGCATTATGTACTGATAATAATAACTAATGGTTTACAATAATTTTAGTCCCCTTTTTTATTTTGGGAACAATTTTTGTATCACAAAACTTTATTTCTTAATATAACGTGACATCACGAGCGTAATTCCCGAACAGATAGGCAGAGGAGTGCAATACACATCTACTTTTCATCAGTTATGACTACGTCCAGCTAAGAAATATTTGGTGAGCCTATTGCCATGCACCGGGCTCGTTCCAAGCGTGGTACATCTTTGTTTTGTGAGTTATAAATTTAACATTAAGATATTTAACTGGCGTTATGATAAATACATATAACAAAATTACCGTAGTTACAAATTTAAAACATCTACATACATATATCAATATGTCAGACACAATAAATTTAAAATCGAATCGCGTATAGAGTAAATTTTGAGTAAGTTTGCAAACTCTATTTCAGATAAAAGCTAATGTAATTCGTGACGTCACGTATGTGTGACGTCATACTAGGTGAGTAGTATCTTCGATTTAAACAGGTCAATGGAGCATTCTGTTAAAAGGCAAAATCTTGTAAAATCATAATAATATAACGGTAGGGAAGTTGTAGCAGTATTGCATGGAGAATTTCAAATAATCGTTCCCCGTTCACTTCCTGAACGTCAGGAAACATTTCATAACAGTAACTAAGAATACTGTGTAATAAAATATCAATATTTATTCTATTATATGATTAAATTACTTTAATATGTTGCCATAAATATCTATATAACATACGTAACATCATACTCGTCATCCCTGATGAGGTGGACGATTACAGTACAGTCCCACGTTTCACCAGTTATGTTGATATCAGCGTGTTTTATTTTTTCTACGAGTTATAAAGACTGGAGTCGAAGCAGTAATCTTCCGTAAATGAGGTCTACTGGTAATAATTGATCAATCAGGTTGTTATACGTCATAAATATAAGTCTTAAACATCAATAAAACCTAAGTTTTTGGTATCAAATAAAATAAGCAAACATCGAATCCCTAAATTGAACTATTTAAATGCTACCATTGCCTATTTTAAGAAACCGTAGGACCCTCCCCGTATATCATTTTAATAGGCATACCTGAAATGACCCGAGAAAGCGTAGGAATGGCCGAATTATTCAGAATTTGACCGACTTCCATACCATCCTGATTCGTATATTTACACAATATTAAGGATATTTTGCGGTGGAGTTTTGCTTAATATCAACAAAGACTGAGCTGGGGAACAAGGTTTCATATTTGATATTATGAAATTAATAATTTTAATAGTAGATACATATGTAAAATATCAAAGAGACATTCTCATAATGTGAAACAGACATTTTCAAAATGTGAAAGAGAAATTGATTGCTTCGTCGATTGGTCGAACACTAATAAATTTTCTAATTTAGATTTTCTAATAGTGGTTGATGCATAGCAAAAGGCTCACCGCATATTCCATAGTGGGGCGTAAAGGTAACTGGTGAACCCTGGGAATGTTCTGCATTCCTCTGCCTATCTCTTCTGGTATTACAGAAGTGAGTTACGTGAAAGAGCCATAATCCAATTGTTAACGAAATAATAACAAATGAAAGAATGATTAAACGGATGTAATACAATAAGAATACACTTGTATATGGGTACAGGTGCCGAAGACCATGAAAGGTGTGTCAAGATAGACACAGTTCTCGTGGTCAAATGGTTCGAAACGATGGTTGATCTTCGATATTGACGTTAGCTCAACATATTAAGCTAGACTCCGTAGCGGAACTGGCATGGCCAGTAATAAAGCAGCTTGCGGTAATAAAGAGGTAGTGTCATTTATATAGATGGACGCAGGCAGCCAGTTTGCATTAATATTTTGGTGCTTTATAAAGCACTTAGACTCTAAGCGTCAGGTTGTGAAAGAGCTCTCGAGCAATCAATGTTAAAGCACACTAGTGACTAAATGAAAACCACAAAATTCTATTTTTCAATTTACATTCTAGCAGGACGACATCGCATTAAAACTGTGTATTTACAAAGTATTCCACGATTGTGAGTAAATGTTCATTCTCATCCAGAAACAGGTTGGTTTTTTTCTAATATTGTGTAAGTTATAAGTTACACCTTGGCATTTATGGAGTGTTTTAGTTATTTATGTGAAAGGGTATCCTAAGATGGTTCAATAAAGTTTGGTGAAATTGTGATAAAGGGTTTTTGAAGATATTTAAGGGATAAAGACAACAAAATTATACAGGTGGTTCAATGTTTGTTATGAAATAGGTTTTGTAGGAATGTTTATTGACCTGCTTAAGATTGGGCGATGGGCCTGGATTGGATTTGATGCGAGATTAACCTGAGAGCTTGAGCGCAGGTTGAAACCATTCATATGTCTCACACATTGGAAACAGGTACTTGGACTATGAAGGTTTTTTCTAACTCAATAAGCGCAGGTGTGGTAAGTGTGCTTTATGCATAAGGAGAATGTTAAGCTTTATTATCTTGTAACAAATATAGCCTCCTCGATCGGCAACTATTTCTGATCATGTTTGAACATACACTGCCCGACGCACCCTACACATTGCGACTAATCCTTTCAGCACGATGGCTGATCACTCGAGATCAGCTATTGACTGGACGAAGAAGAAGATACAAATATGAGTTTAAATATCTCCACCAACTGTATTAGATCAAAATCTTCTTTTACTTTCTTAGTCTAAGAAAAAAACCATCTGTTTAATAGAACCCGCATTATAAATGAACTACAATAATCGTGATCATCTAAAACTAGTGTGGGTCATCCAAAAACAGCAAAATAACGAATGATCGCGGAGTATATGAGTCGATTTTTCAGCTGAGATTGTTGAGTTGGATGTTTTTGCAAAATTTTGTATCTAACTTTTTTAGCATTGATCTCCAACACCAGATTGTGGAATAAGGGGTTGAAGAACCCGTGCAATGGAACTCCTAGGCCATGCAAATGAAGCAATCTTATATTACTTAAGGGGTTCTAGCTTGTTAGCATGTCAAAAGACCACATTTGCGTTGCGTTAGTTGTAAAACTATCTGTGTAACGATGCACTATATAATGGAAAACCTACTTACTGTTGGTGTATCTGTTGCTATTCCAAATTAAAAACTGCCAATGATTCACTACTTGAATGTGTTAAATGTTAACCGTTAGGCATAGATGTTATTTAATCTCATCGATACAGGTAACACGTTTTACCACGATGGGAATAAATGAGGTTAAATTGATTTCATTATTAAACCTGTATTACTTTTTGGTGTAGTAGTGTATTATCATATATCAGTCTAAAATACTGAGCAAATAATACAATTCTGACATTGCTTTCAATTTAGTCTTTGTTATTGTATTGGGTGCACTATACATCAATTTATTAAGTCTGTAATGAAATAAAATTGCTTGTTGAACTCTTAACTTATTTTATATGTATTTATCGTGAATATTATTTAGAGAACGGCGATTTTCAATATTTACTCTGCTCTGTAAAAGCTTTTTAACTGAATTTTATTGCTAATTGAGCCTTTTATACGTCGCTGATAATAAATTTAAGTTTTATTTTCAGAAAGAATTAATTCTTTTGCCGTAATAGTTTCTGTGAGTTGTATTTTTATACCCAATGGTGCGTAGGTTTCTGTAATTTCATTTTATAACGTCGTTACTCGAAAATGGTATTTTTTTCATAAATCAGGGCTGGAAAATAAAGGGACATGTATTCTGTAAAAATAGGTACACGTATATTTAAATGAATTTTTGTTATATCTATTAAAAAGTTATTACTATGTTATTGTATTGGAAAAGGAAAGCAACAACGTATTTACATTTCATGAGTTTATAGATATATAAAAACATCACTCCTCTAATTCTCAAAGTCGTAGTCAGAGGAATGGAGTAAGAAAATAATGGCATCTCACATTTTAAATATCGTATTTTTGAAACTTTTATGGTTCCACTGTTGGAACACGAGTCTCCTTTCAGAATGAGAGAGTTAAGGCAATAGTTCGCCATGCTGACCAAATGCGAAGAGGTGGATTTCACACGTCTTTGCACAGAACACTTTTTATTAACTCTAATTAGTGCAGGTTTCCTCGTGAAGTTTTTAATTTGACCATTAGAGTCAGTTTATAGTAAAACGCATATTATCAAGGTACAGGTAACGAGTTGAATCCGGATCTTCGGAGTGAAAAGAATGAATTCCCTAAATTATCACGGCCATCGTCTTTTTAAAATAAGGAAAATTTTATGCTATAATTCATACAGGAACAAGCGGGAAATTCCATTCATATTCACGATAGGTCTGCGGTTGTATAGTAACTCAATAACTAAGACGTCCTATGTGTGATGTAGGGTCTAACTTTTAGCGGGTGAATGTGGTGTGAAATTGTCTGTAATACCACACATATACAAAACTATTTAAAATAGTATATAGCTCACCGCCTGCATGGTAGAGCATGTTATGTTACTGGCGTAGGAGTATATTATATTGCTTTACTTACTCCCTCAGAGAAGTGTGGGCGTTATGTTCTGTTGTATTGAAAACGATGCGAGTTTTTAATGATAGGACTCTTCTGTATTCTATATAAATCAATATTCCCATTTCGATATCAACCCCTCTATCGTTCCACTGTTGGAACATGGGTCTCCTCTCAGAATGAGAGAGTTAAGGCCATAGTCATCTTAATATTCATTCATTCATACATATTCATTCATACATTCATTAATACATACGTAATTTCACGCCAGTAATCCCCGAAGGTGCAGGCAGAGAAATGCAGAACATGTCCATGATTCACTAGTTACGTTTACGTCCCATTATGGAATAGATGGTGAGCCTATTGCCATGCGTCGGACACATATTCAGACTCCGAATCAGTACTAGAAAATCTAAATTAGAAAATTTTGTAGTATTCGTCCTGGGAATCGAACCCGGGACCTCCCTATCGCCTGTCGCACCTGTAACCAACACGACCAACGAGGCAGTCAAATACAACCAACCAAACTTATTGATGTATATGACATCAATAAATTTTTCGTAAAACCTGATCTCTTATAAGTAAATTATATACAAACATTTATATATATAATACTCATAATACCGTTTTTCATGTTGATGTTATTTCCTGTTTGATGCACAAAGGTGAATAGAAAACAAATTTTATTCTCATTCTAAGTTCATTATTATCAATTTGCTCAATCCAATTCCAATTGCCGTGAAAAGAGAAACCCGAAAAATTATATTATTATTTAATAAACAAAAATTAAGATCACCCGCTGTCACTCGATCCGCGCGCCAAGAGCAACACTATCGCCCGTCTACACACGTCCCTCCGCCATTAGCTGGCTTGTAGACATCAATGGTTCTTCACTATACGCCAACCACGTACACGTAACAAATAATAGGTATAATAGGCACAGGCAATTTGCTTCTCGTAATAATACTAATATATCACCACGCCGAGTCTCTGGCAGGATCGACAGAGGGCACCGACTGCCAAATATCTGTACTGTGCTTAGGTATACAAACCTTACGTGATTCTTCTGTATTCAGAGTTCTGTTCTTATAGGCATGCTGCTTTCTGAGAATTCTGTCTCGCCCATCACCAAGTGTATACAGGGTAGTTTTTCTTGGCATTCATTCGAATTGTACATTATGTATAATGTTATATACCGTAAATATATTTAGCATAAATGGTGAACTGTAGGGTTAAATAACTTTACTGCCTACCCATTTAGAGAAATACCGGAATGAGAAACGACGTTATGTTATGTTTTATTTACGGCACAGGAATGTAATGTTTGCAGTAGGTTCTAAGTCTATTGAAAACACCTTTTAGCATAGCGATTGGATGAATGGAATTTAATTTATCTTTTAGCCGACAATGGATTTGGCGAGATTTATGGTTATTTGTACTACAATGCGCTCGAACGGACTTTGTTTATCTAAACTTCTAAAGATCTGGACTACGGCACGCGTGAGGACGCTTACGAATACATTACCCAGACAAAGAACTGCGCGATTATTTGTATTTAAAAGATAATATACTTTATCGTGACTTTCTCATTGGTCGTGTTGGAAGTCGCGCGCGCGACCGTCGTCCGACAGGTCTTGAGTTGCAATCCCGGGTCTAGCTCTATTGGATTTTTTTGATATTAATATGTGTCTAGTTTACGATAATACACTTACGACTTATCCCGTCGTGAGACGTAAACATAACTGGCGAAATATGATAGCGAACTACACATCTCTGCCTACCTGTTCTAGGCTTACGGGCGTGATCACACTGTTTTTATACTTCGTCGTCTTCGTAGTACTATCCCCTAACGAAGTTACGACCGTATCATTCTTGTCAGCGCTACATCTCAAAGATCTAATTTAATACATTCGTAACCCAGTCGTTGTATCATTCATGAGCACCATGAACCATCTTTACATGTATTATTCATCTGCCAATTTATTTGATTGTTTCGGAATTGCCCGAGTTTCAATCCACTGTTGTACAGGATTTCATTAAGATTTAAGAAATTGCGCTATAATCGTTAAAATATTCTACACAATCTGTTCTAGATATTAACTACCATTGTTTGTAAAATAGGGCGTCGCAAGCCTTCAGAATCATGGAATGGTAGTATTCTAAGAAACTCCGAAAAAAAAGCGAAATCCTGCTTGGAACCCAATTTCTCGTTTTTGCCCAAAAAAGACAGAAACTACAGTTCGCACTGATAGATATATTTGTAGTCAATGTGAGTAAACATTGATGATAAAATCCGATGCTAAAACATCATGTCGTTGATATTGAGATACTTATTTTATTTATAAACAATTAATCTCATTCAATACGCTACTTATTTTGTATCAAGCTATAACGAAATGTAACTGAACTATGTTTCGTATTATACTTTATTAAATTTCATTAATTATTTAATTATACATACCTACATATACTTACTCATAAAATTTAGTAATTCAGATTTCCATTCTAAATTTGACTCTCTAACTGCTGGAGTTAGTCAAGTGGTTTCTAGATCGAAATCCGTTGTGGGTTCAAATCTCGAATCGTGTACTTTTGAATTTTCTGATTTGAATTTCCTAGTAGAAATTACTAGTAGTGGCTTGGAGTGTCGATCAATGTCCGGTGTTTACCAATATACTCACACCTTATTCCAAAGTGGGATTTAAAAGTAACTAATGAAACATTCGAGTCTAATGCTTTCGTCTGCCTACCTCTTCGAGGACTGCACACTTGCTTTTACGTTTCAAACTTTTTTAAAGTCCTCAGATTTAATTAATTATAGGTATCAGCTGAAGCTAAAAGATAATCCGAATATTTGATCAAGGTTTCGATTTCGACTAAGGTTGGGTCACACCAGACTTTAATTAACCTCATTAAGTTGTTGCCGTTTAAAATTGAGTTACTTTGGTTACCAAAATATTCATTCTTCTATGTTAAAGAAGAAATGACACAAAACTTCGAAATAAATCCTAAATGCATTTGTAAAAAACTAGTTCAGAATGATTCTTTTTCACTTCTAAAATTTAGCACTGGCTGTTGGGAGAATTCTGAAACAGCATTAATATATATGAAACAGGTCACGTTTGTTAAATATAAACATATTCGGCATTCGGTGCACACTGTCTATCCCATACGAGACTAATAATTATCAAGGAATAATAAAAGTCCTTAAGTAGAGTCTTACGTTGGCAAAGTGAATAGTGAGACACTACTCAACAAAATTTCCTTAACAATTTCGTGAAATATTTGTATACATGCTGGCAAGGTTTCAACGGCAGACATGTATGAGTTTTATAATAGGGGATTAACGCAGACAACAGTGGGCGCTCGCAGGTTACTTTATAAGATTAGTCTGGGACACTGGTAGTCAAAGTTTTTCCTGCGTATTAAAAAATATTTTGTTTTCATGTGACAAGTACCAAAGTATTACCTATTTTAAATTTAATGCCAAGTTGGTTGTTGTTAGACAAGTTTATCAGTATAATTATAATAATAATTACTTGTTTTGTTACGACTTTCATACTAGATATGGCCTGTATTAGGTCCACCCAGATAGCGTGTCGGATGTCGCGTTCACTAACTAATAGTCAATGAGTCGGCCACTAAAAATATGATTTATAGATACTAACATAGAAAACATTTCAAATCAATCCAATATTGTACTAAAAATAATTTTGACGAGTTAAATTCATATCATATTTTATTACGAACATAACCAATACGCTTCAATGGTATTGATAACCCTGTTCGGTTGTGAGGTAATAAGGTCGCATCGGATCAAAGTAGGCTCCATCCAGTTATTTCCGGTGCTTTGAAGAATACTGCACTGCGATTAATGAGAGCTGGTATAATAAACGATCAAAAGATTTTAGTACGTTCCCAATTAGGGACGTGCTTCTGATCAAAGGGTATAAAAATGTGCAAGGGCATTACAGTTTGGTGTGGTTTAAATTTTTTCATTGCATGCAACCCTATTTTCTTCTGCTCGACGGTCTTACCGTCTAACTGCCGAGTACTCGGAACATTCTCGAAACAAAATTTGGTTTCAGGCTACATATTCTACACTGACCTGATGTCGATAGGGCGAACGTTTTTTATTATAAAACTTGTATAGAAGTCTCCGTACCAAAAACGGTATTAAAGTTAAGTACCTAATTGTTTACATATATGTAGATGATTCATCATTCACTTGTACATACATACTGATATTTCAGCCAGTTACTGAATGTATAGAATATTAGAATAGTACAATGTTAATATGTTTTAGAAGTACAGCTCCGTAGAGCTACTTTTTAGACAGGACAAACTCCATATTGCGAAAGTAACCCGTTTTGATCGATACGTTTGATTGATACAATCAGTTTGATCGATACGTTTGATTGATACAATCAGTTTGATCGATACGTTTTTACGTTTAACCGACGAATCCATTTGGATGAAGTTTGGTACAGCAATACGAAGACTATCTCCTTATTACAAACAATATACATACATACACATATCTTCACGCCGGGTCCCTTACGGGGTAGGCAGAGAGCAAACAATGTAACATCATTATATACATTGTATAGTTATACCAAAAGAGACTTGACATCATAATCACACACATTATTACTGTCTCAGCTGAATACACACCAGAGTAACAATAAAACGAAAAAAACAAACCAGAGGAAAGAACTGCCGACACTCTCTACTAGAACACATGCATGTAAATAAATAGGCACCTTTATTCTCTAACATTAAAACTTTGGCGTCGCTAGTGATATTATATGCGCGAAATCAATGCTTACAAATTGCTCTAATGAATACCTAATATAATAATTTCACACTGGCGCATAACCGTTTAACGGCTATTTGGCTTTTGTTGCACAATTAATATGCTAAGCAGATCATTGTTAGATGTTAGTGAGTTGTCGCACCGCGGTAGTGAGTGATATAAACGATGTTTTCGCTCTAATTATTCTGCGCATCATAATTTCAGTCCCCAGACGTCCACTGCTGTACGGCCGCTGCATATTTCCTTCATCTTCTTCTCATATAGACCTTGTACATATTTTAATGCTTGGTTATAAAGGACGTGTTTCGTGGGGTTTCTCTACCACAGAAGCCAATGACAATAAAAACGTATGTATTGTAGATAAAAGACTTAAGAAACAATAATATTATTGTTAGACGAAAAATAAAATAATATTATTGTTAGACGAAAGATCACACGTCAATGAATAAAAAATATCGAAATTTTAAATATTTAAATAACTGCCTCATTGGTCGTGTTATTTAATGAGAGTATTCGAGTTTTCTAACTTTTAATAATATTCTAGTAAAAGCTCACCACCTACTTCATAATGAGACGTAGACGTTTGAAGGTGGGAGTGTACTTCACTCCTCTGCTTACCTCTTTAGGGATTACAATCGTTATGTTATGTTATGTCAAATTTATGTATAAGTCCCTTGGAAAGGGTGTTTTCTTTTTGAATGGGTGAACCTTTTGATCGAGTGTTTTGAAAACTGCTTTAATAATTTGTACTCATAGATCCTTCCCGAATCGTTACAAGGTTTTTAATATATCATTTGCTTCTTTTTGGTCTTCGTCTATAATCACTATACAATTAAAAATGAAAAACCTATTATTTTAGCAATAAACATCCATAGGGGATAGGCTCTAACAAAATATAATCATATTATAGATATAGTAATGTCAAATACAAGTCTGTCTAATGAATTAGGTTAGAGTAACTTTAATTTATTCGCTTTAAGAGGTGTATTGACGGCTGCCTACAGTTTCCAAACCAAAATGAAAGCACTTGGAATAACGTTGTGTGGTTAAGTAATCTGCTTAAATCATTGATTAGGAGTAATTTCATAATTTAACTTTTTTTATCACTTATTTTATTTCTTCGCTTGCGAATATATATTTTATGTCGCAGCGGTGGAACATCGACCTCGGGAGATCATGTTTATATTTTTGCCACCTACTGTGAGGTTAAATTTAACTATTCAACTACTTGAACTTCGTGACTTTGTAAAATAAAAATTGTTATTTATGTTTTTTGTAAAATAACTGTAGGTTAACCTAGGAGAGGTAATGAATAATTTAATACGCCAATGGCTGACACGTGAATGAACTCTAAGAATCTTATTCCTATAGCCGTATTAGTGATTGACGGAGATGTCAGTAGTCAATAATTTTATTGATTAAAGAGACCATTTGAAAAGAATAATGATTGCAAGGGTAATTTTAAAAGTAGCAGTGACGACAACTTAAAAAACTGACAGCACTGACAGTGCCAACTTAAGAATAACTGATAGTACTGATAGGGATGACATTTAAAAAAAAACACTAGCAGTAGCAACTTATAAGAATGACAGTCAACACTTACAATGGTGACAACTTCAAAAAAGTGACATTCCTGATAGTGGTGACAACGCAAAAAAAAACTGACAGTAGTGGCAACGTAAAGGAGAATAATTCACACTAAGGACATGTAGGTAGGGCTGCGATGTAATTACTAGTGACAAGTTCATGTCAGATGTACAGAACCCCTAACAATATTGCCTAAAATAGCAGCAAAATTTGAGAACGCGTGACTTATTTTACGGCTAACGCTTTTTTTCACGAGCCAAGACTGAATTATTCAGTATGCAATCCAGCATAAAATAAAGAAAACCTTTAATATTTCATACTTCTATTATACTAATCAATGTGCTAAATATAATATCGTATGTATTTCCAGTAACCATTAAATTGGCACATATTAACGCATATTATTTAATTTATTAACTATTTAACGTGTGAATCAAAATGATTAAGTGAAATGACCGTCAATGATGACTGCCTCGTTGGTCGTGTTGGTTTTTGGTTGCAAGTACGACTGCCGATCGGGTGGTCCCGGGTTCGATTCCCGGGTCGAACACTACAAAAATTTTCTAATTTAGATTTTTGCTAGTAGCTGTTCGGAGTCTGGATATGTACCCAATGCATGGCAATAGGCTCACCAGCCTATTCCATAGTGGGACGTAAAGTTCTGGAATTACAAGCGTGAAGTTACGTAATAATAGATAGACAGATAACTCTTTAATGTTTGCACCAAAATGCGAAAGTTATTACAATGTAAGCGTAACTTCACGCCTGTAATCCCCGAAGAGGAAGGCAGAAGAATGTAGAACACTCCCACGTTTCACCGGTTAAGTTTACGTCCCACTACGGAATAGGTGGTAGCCTATTGCCATGCATCGGACATATATCCAGAATCCGAATCACTACTTGAATTATAATTAGCTTTTATAGTAGACAATTTTCTAATTAGAAAATTCTGTAGCGTTCGACCCGGCAATCGAACCCAGGACCTCTCGATCGGCAATCGCACTTGCAACCAACACGACCAACGAGGCAGTCACATGTATACGCATGTATTACAATGCATATGCACAATATTAATGTACGCAATGAGCGATTAAATCCGTTAAAAAGCCATTTCTTCAAACGTCAGAACACAGCACAGAAGTTATGAAAGAAGAAGGGTAAAGATCAAGGTATGAAAGTGAAGAGTAATTGTTAGTACATAAAGACAACTAGGTTAACAGTCTTGAGGACAACATTAAAAGTACATGAATTTAGTAACAAAATTTTCTATTATTGTTAAAGCTATCGATGCTTAATCTGAAAAAACGTGATCTCGTAAAGAAAGAATGTGTGCGAGGACTTAAGCCCGGGAGCATCGGTATGGAAGGCAAGTCTGAATTTATAACCACGGACGTATAAAGCTGTCTTTTATTTAATATTAAATCAATATTCTTACAAACATATTGCGTCGCTGTCAAAGATCAAACTTATAAATACATTTGTTTTTGAACCTTTTCATGTAACCAATTCAAAGTATCCGTAAGCCGGTGTAAGCTTTTTATTGTTCGCTTGCATAAATAAAGCTATAAATTTAACACATGAATATGGTAATGAGATACATTGTTAACGATATATATTCAATACTTATAATTTTATGTTAATTATTAATAAAGTTCATAGTTCAAATATTCGTATACATTATTATTTTACTCATCCAAGACATACCGTAAGCCGCCTGGGCCAATATATAGTATTTGTAATCATTCCGTGTGTATACATAGAAAATATTGACGGGAGATACGAAAATAATATTGATAGAAGGTCATATCACTGTATATATGTACATATGGGTATTTCTTTCAATGTTTCCCTGCTTCGATTTTGGGTTCTTGAAATGCTTCATTTATACTAATAATTCTTCATTTATGCTATTATTTTAGGTAAAAATTGAACCACAACTTTCATCTCAAATTTCGAATGACTAGAACCACATAGTCAAGGGACCACAAACTACATATATACAAAACATTTCAAATTATTTGGAGGTTATAAATACATATGTCTATTTTTTTATAATACGTCATAAGTAGTTAACTCCAACACAGTAAGCACAAGTACATGAGCCGTGGAAAAAATCGTCATCATAAAATGCTAATATTCGGCATTCCAGACCGGATGTCAGTAATTTCCTTTGTACGTAAATTGGTAATATTTCGCCGCAATAATTCGACGAAATTGCCGAACCTTATTTAAAATTAATAGCGGTCACGAGTCTTTTGTATTTTTCTAAGTACAGTTAGCAACAGAGACGATTAAACTTCAGCTAATATTCGTGGGAACTAGGGTTGTCAATTCTGCTATTGGAAAGAAATAATCATTCATAAACGATACTAAAATTCAAACTAGCAAGCCTTATTGTCGTAAGATAATTTAAAAATAGACGCCGAAACTTATACACAGGCTTCTGCATCGTTAGTCAGTTAGTTAAAAAAGATTTAAATAAGAAATATTATAGACTTGTACATATAAGTCTCTTAAAAAATAACAATGTTTTAATAAATGACAGCAATAATAAAGCAAACCATTATTATGCACTTAAA
>DWEI01001310.1:0-17097 GCA_018245875.1 Mysoria ambigua | reverse complement strand
GTAGCGAAGTTTGCACACAGAGAGAATTGATGTATTTGCCATGAAAATTGATTATAGTGAGACTGTGTTACAATGTAACATCGTGAGGGCATAAAACAAAATGAGTTCAAATAAATCTGAACATAAAATATTGCCTGGCGATATTTCAAAATTTTAATTTAAATCTTGCATTCCTAAACCTATAAACAACATCACTAACTGACGTTTAATCTTGTATTTTTTTTATAAAAAAACAGGATATTATTAATGCTATTTGAATTAAAAATACCACCAAACCAATCTCAATAACATCAATATAAAATAAATTGGACATTGCGATATTACGTTTTAATTACACGTTTTGTAAATCTACTAAATCGACATGTAAAAAGGGTTCGAACGTGTTTGTAGATTGTATATAAATCATAATCAGGACGTGTAGAATATCTGCTTATAACATACTTCGATTACTGGACTTGATCGCTGAAACTAATAAATATATCCATTAAATAAACTTGCCTAGTTTATATATTTATCAATTTACTATTTTAGGCACGTAAAAGATTAATCACTGGTATTATCTATTGTGATTGGTTAAAATTAAATATAATGTAATGGTACATCAACAATGACGTCACTATAAAATATCTACTCTTAAATATTCTGATAATTAAGAGCTATTCACATTTTACGGCCTAAATATCGCTGGATAGACAGAATTGTGGTCGACCTGCGCGAGCTTCAAGGATCGGATGAAGTGGCGAGCTCTCGTGTCGGAGGCCAAGATCCACTTCGGATCATTGCGCCAAAATTGGAATAAGTATTTATATTTTCAGATTTCTTAAAGGAGATTCTGCAGACGATTCCTTAGGAGACAAGATTTTCAAAAGCAATATTGAAATATGTACTTTTAAACTATACCATACTGATATATTGGAACCATATTGAAATACTTGCCATATTGAAATACTTTTAAATTACACCTTGAAATTAAATATTTAACGTTTAATCCAAGATACAAAACCGTACAGAATATACAGTGCTCGTGCCTCAAGGATCCCCGTGGATTATGTCGCCGAGTTTAGAGAACATGGCCTAGTGAATACAATATATTATTCATCATCTTCGTCGTTGTTGTACCTCGCGTGGCCATTTCCATCTGATCTTTACGGCGTGACAACCAAGAATCCTCTACGGATGTCACTATCGATTTCTTACATTTGTTCTCGAGGTTTGTAAATGTTAAAAATCTTACAATCATCACAATGGAAATACGTTAAAAGCAGCGTATTTAACTCTTTGGTCTTAGAATTGCAGGAAATGATAAGAATAAGCATGATTTCGGAGAATTATTGCACTACTTACTTCGGACTACTTACTTACTTCGGAGCGGTTAAAGAAGGGGAAAATGCGCGTAATACTCAAGCAATATTTTGAAAATAATGAACCCGCATACCGGTTACCGTTAACCAAATTCATGTCACTTACCCAACGTAGCGCTGTTATTTTACTTACTGGTATCACTGATACGCAAGGTTAAATGATCTTTTATCTTTTTTTTATTATCTTCAGTAAACACTCATTACAGCGGAGTACGCAGATACGTCTGTGTTAAATCATTTCAATTTGCAATATCGGTAATTTTAGGTCTGGAAAACTTTCCTTGAAAACAAGTAAACACCGAAATCAATCAGTTTCTTCCCAAGACGTAAAAAGTGAATTGCGACGTGAAAGTTGCGAGACAAAGTTGGGTGACTCAAGTTTATATACTCGTAGCAAAGAAACGAGTCGCTTCAGAGCGCTAATTCAGAGGCGCGAACTTGGAACGCTGTGACGAAGAATCAAACGAAGTGTTTGAATCACGTCACATCAAAGCGTGTAACATGTTTAACTTGAAATTGGAATTTTATAATGATATGTTTATTATACTCGTTTATTTTAATTTACTTAAGCGACTCTCGTCGTTGTATTGAAATCTTTTCCTAGCAGATATTATTTGTTTTCAATTTGGTCCTTCGGAAATTGCGTTAACACACTGCTTTATCGGCTTGCGGGGTAGGCAGAAATCTCTAAGTGTCAAATATCTCTATTCTCATGAATATGTTGAATTTATATATGTCAATTTTACCAATCTAACCATAAATGCCTTTATTTCAGGATATAGTCGCTTTGACCAATGTTTGGCAAGTCATGTCATTGATACTTCTACACTCGTATCAATTAGTTTTGATTACATCTGGAATGATTCCAAGTTTTGAGATTTCTCCCTGAAAACCCCTCGGCCGTTCTTTAATAAACACTTCACTGTCTCTTAAAATCTCACCCTCTTCCTCTGACATATCTGGAACATTATTTAAAAAGAAACATTTCTTTAGTGTCAGAGTCCCTTTTAGACTATATGCGTTGCATACATGGAGTTCATTCATTGTTAAAGTCGTAAACGCATACCGACTGCGTTTAAAATTAAATCTTTTTGTTGATTATTATAAGGTTTAATTTAAGTTGTAACAATTTTTAGTAAATTCAAAGGAATGTAGGTCACTGGCTCCGCCGGAGCACGATTTACTAAATGTGAAAATATTACTGCAATTTGTGCCCGAAATAAAACTAACACCGGAATTTTATGAGCATTTACCGTGTTTATTGGATTTATGAGGAATATCATTGTTTTGGTACGCTTTTCTGTCGCAGCTGCACCCTGCCTTTGTTGTACGGATTTGCAGAATTGAATTTTGTGTGTCAGATGAATCAATTTATATTAACAAACAAAATAATAAATATTGTTTTGACTGTTTATACGCATAGAACCCGGCTTGTACATATATTTTAAAACGCAAAAAATCTACTATTTGTAAAATTCTTCAGACCTATTCTGGCTAAATTAGATTTATGATTTATTTTTCTGATAATCGGAATTCTATTTAATACTAGTGTAAGATTTGTGTTTTTTTTTATTATACAAATGTGTTTACGTTCAAATGATCAATATGTTTGATTTAAATGAATGAAATAATCTTAATAAAATGATATGCAACTTTAAATGAGAAAGTTGAATAATTTATATGTGCCAACGCATTTGTGTCAAACAAATATTTTATAATATGAATAAGAGCTATTATACAGTGCCATCGCTCCTACGTTCTCACTATACGTGGTTCAGAAACGTATATGGAAATTGTTGAGTCATCCAAAAATGTTATATCCTGTTTTGAAATTTTGGCATTATTGTTCAACAAAACACACACAACGAGCCACACAAATTCACACCAATTTCAAGAAATATAACATTAGTTTACTAGGCTCAATTCTAAGGAATGTACACATTCAGTAAAAGCTTTCGCTAGGAAAGCAATATATTTGCCAAATTTCATTTATATCCGAAAGATAGCCCGTAAATCAATCAGACGAGGATTGTATATTGAAATATCCTCTAACAAAAGAGTACAATGAAGAAAACAACCCAGTGTATACAAATATAATGCTTGATTTATTTGCTGAAATATTAATCTCGATATGATGATTCTTCCGTCCTTTCTTTTGTTCGTTTATGTATTTAATATACAACCTTCGGGGCATCTTTGAATGCAGATATTGACCCAAATAACATCGCCAGTACCGTTCTAATCATACCAATAGGGTCCATATTAGAAAATTCAGTGCAAGAACAATATGTTGCAACAAAATCTCACATAAAACACTTGTGATTTATTTGTATCAGTCGCCACACGTAAATAAATTTAGATACAATTGCTTCCCGTGTCATCGGAATCTCGTCTCAGGGATAAATTTCTCTAGGGGTAGGACGTCATCCAGCTAGATGAAGAGACAATATATATTTGTCGGCCTGATTGATAGATGCCGTTCAAGATAACACACTTTTGAAAACAGATTCACCGTAAAGTGTGTTGGAACAAGCTCTGAGTGAAGCAGAAATATAGGTCTTTGTTAACAATAAGAGGCAAATGGATTCAAGCTATGTTGGACTGGTCATTAGGTTCAGTTGCTAGTAACTTTGACTGGATGAGCCGGGGGTAACAAGTTCATTTCCCACTTATAACAAATATTAGTATTTTTCTTGTTATCGAGATTTTCGAAGGTATATATGAGTAAAATTTTTACAGTTTATCGACGACGACTTATTTATTCGCTGAATATTCATGATTAGCTATTACTTACTTGGTATTTCTAATTACCCTAAAATTCACCTTTATCTTAAAATTGAAGTTTATTAAAATATTCCTCAAAATACAGCACATTATGGGCACATAAAGGAAGTTTATATAAAAGAAAGGCATGACAGGAAATTTGACTAATTCCTCGAATTTTTATTTCCCACGGCCTCGATGAAAGTCCCTTGTAACTATTTAATCAATATAAAAGCTGGAATGCGTCTCTTTAACAACCGAGAATGGAATTTAATCTCTCCTTTGAGCGGAGTTGAAGCCGAAAAAGTACAATAAACATAACTTCTTGGGCGTTAGAAAGTATCAGCGTTGCTGGACCCAAGACCTGCTGAATAAATCTTCTTAATGAAGCAAAGACTGTTCTATTGTTGGGTTTGAATAATCAACATAATATTCGCGAGAAACACTAGGGTTCAAAGTGAGTATTTTTAGTGTAGCAATATTAATGGGAAATATTGTTATTATAAACGATGTTATCGTTCCAATGTAACTTGCATATCGCCTCTGGGATATTAAGGTCAAAGTCTAAGTAACTATGTACTAAGCTGATCAATGGCGGTTTACAGGCTTCAAAGCCTCAAAACTTAGTACCTTTAGTAAAGTACTTTTTAATTATGATGACTTTCTTGGTTGGTAATTGTCAAATTACGAAAAAGTAGTGTGCTAGGATTCACCAGAGTCACCAGAAGTAGGGTGCTGAGATTTCAATTCCTAGACTACAATTGCTTTGGACGAAATAGTTCTTCTAAGCAATAAAATAATTTATAAATTAACGCACTTTATTTTCATTTTGCGATATACATATTATGTACAATGTATATGCATTATCCAACACCTTGAATCACTTTTCATAGTTTTTCAAGCCAAGGAACACATATGCGAACACAATTACTTTTGCGTTCATATATTATGATTATATGTGAGATTAAGAACGATTTATGTGTACTCAGCATCCGTTCCATAAATGAATCTAACTTCATTATTGGACTTGGGGGTTTTAGCCATAATCTCCCAGCTGGGATTGCAGGTGGTTATCTCAGTGCACGGCTTCTCCGCCGCCAGCGTTACGGCCTGTTGGCACCCAGGTCATCGAATTGCGTCTAGGTAGCCTGCGTCATACTGCGATCAGCCTGCTCCTGGCGTAGTCGCCTATTACTGGAATAACGTCATATTGTCGGGGAATGTATTGTCTCTCCGCCCCATCAAGAATAAATAAATTTCCTCATCTGTTGGTTTTGAGTTACTTAGACAAGTTGCTTTCTTAACTTTAATAAAGAAAGATTTGCTTTTCTTCGATCGAAGTTTCTCGACTCGCAATATAAAGGCCATATACATTTATCTAAAGCGCAAACTGTTTATTTAACGTCTGTGATTTATTATCATTTGAGGTCTTTTACCGAGGCCGCTGAAATATAACCGTCAGCTTGAAAGGTTTTCAAGGACATGGAAAGTTTTGATTTATTTAGACGTGCTTATGATCTTTAAGAGATGTTACGACTTAACATCTCCGTACTAACGGACATAATGGGGCTTTTTTGTGCAAATAATAGAAAGCAAACTATACATTATTTTTTAAAGTATTTCATGGAACTAGAACTCACGAACATTTGGTACAGGATACACATTACGCACTTACTAGTTTTCGAAAATGCTGAATTTAAATATTTCGGCGTATTATATTACAACCAATAGACAGATTACAGCGATGTTTGGCTAAACGATAACTTATAAAGAAAAAAGGTTTGAAATAATATTAACAAATTACAAATAAAATCAATGTGGGTTTTATTTACATTGCTTTTATTTCCATTGCGTGTGTTTTGTTTTTATAACTGATTCGGATGCCAAGTACTTTACCAAAAGAATACCCCAGTCATACAATAATTTTAGTCAAATAACGTTGTATTTTCGAGTAGTTATTGCACAGGGTAACACTGCAACCCTAGCTACTTTTATCCACCTATGATTATATCAATAATAGATATGTTTTTAATTTTATTTTATTTTTAATATTAGCAAACGCCCACGACATAAACTGATAAGTCAGATATGCATAGCGTTTAAGCGTATATCTTTGTGTATCTGCGAAACAATGCGAATATTAGTGGTGGCATTGCATAGGGTAAAAATAGAAATACATAGTAAGGAAAAAGAAAAAATAATATTATATGTATAAAAAATCTACTATATATAATAACAATTGGTGTAATGCATAACTTATACGTACATTACCAAAAATAAGACGATATAAAATCTTATAATATACAAGCCACACTCTATAAAACAGCTTTTATGTAACATGTATGAAAATCTAGTGTGTATCTAGTAAACGTTTAAACATCGATAACTAGAACAAGAGAACACAGTTCAAATAAACATCCGTAGCATTAGTCACACGTCCCAGTCGTTGAGCGGAGGATTAATCGAGTACGAACGCGACTAATTAACCGCGACTAATTGCGACAACTAATAACTTGTTCAAACATCATTATCTTGAGACATAACCGCAGCTTGACGTTGCGTGTGTAACCGTAACGTACATTAATGTTCCCGAACAAATATTATACGGGGTGATTATGATAATTAACTGCTGGGATAAAATTATTAAGGTCATGTTATAATGGATGACTTATCACTGAATATTATGTTACTGCAACAGATTCTAGGTTCACTTCTAAAAATCGGAGCTCAGTATATCGAGGTTACTGGCAAGATTAGATTTGGTCAAACTCTAACAATTTCGGATTATTTTCCGTTGTGTTATAATAGAAAATTAAGATAAAACCCACACTGAAAGGTCACGTAAACTATATTAAATACCAAATCGAAGGCCGTAGCTATCACACTTAATTAACGGGTCCGGACGTTCATAGCGCCTCTAATCTAACGTCATAATTTCCACTCGCACCCGGATCAGTGAACTTTATTACCAAGGGGTAAAATTTAAATTTGCATGAACGGTAATTCATCGGCCAGTGACTAGAGCGAGTTGAAGTTATTATGACATACGGGCGAATCTCATTGCCAGAGTGGGATTAGGCAAAGTGGAATTTGGAGTCAATGAGTCAAGCGGCACCGGTGAATCCACTTCGGGATTTTATATGGGTGTTCTTATTATTATAGATAATGTGATAATTATTATTGTCGTAGTAAGAACAGAAAAAATTCATTGAATAAATGAAATCCAGCTGCATGACCGAGCTACCTTCGAATGTTACTAGAATTAAAGAGTTTTCGTCTCTTAGGCATTTAGAAGTGTAAGTATACTTTTCTTTAATCCCATAAAAGGAATAACAAAGAAATGTATTTAAGAACAGTCGTTCTTTTTTCGTGAATTGTCTGAGTGGTTTTAGATTAACGTGAAATGAAAAAAAAAAACAATCAAACACCAATGTTATATTTTATGGAAGTCTTAATGTAAAATCTCAAGTATTACCATACCAATCAAAGCTCTTTTTCAACCCCTATCAAACCACATAAAGGATGCAATTGCGAAAATCCTATCTTATCTGAATCCTACATATCCAACTGAATATTCCTGAAAAATCTTTAATCAATTGAACGCATAGTTCTCGGGATATCGTAATCTTTTATATTTGGGTGGAAATCACTTATTCTCTAAATACAATTTTTCCCATAAAAACGGTTTTTGACAGAGATGGCATGACACCCCAAGGTATATTGAAAAATCCTGTAATCCCAGAAGGTAAGCCACCTGTAATCTAATTAAGATTTCCTAGTGGTGGTTCGGAGTCTGGATATGTACCCGGTGTAAGACAATATGTTCACCACCTATTCCATAGCGGGTCGTAGAAGTAATAGTGAAACATGGGAGTGTTCTGCATTCCTCTGCCTATCTCTTCGATGATTACAGGTGTGAAGTTACGTTTCCATTTGAATTAAATAAAACGTGATGAAACGTCAATTAAGTCGGACGTGATCAATTGGGTCAAACGTGGGAGTGTACTACGTCCGCTGCCTACCTCTTCGGGCAATACAGCCGTGACGTTAAGTATAATCATAATCTATAGCCTATCGAAAATTTTGTTACGAATCGATAAACAAAACCTCACTGTGGAACGTTGAGGTAACATCAATTGTCGTTGAATATTCCAGAAAGGGCCGGAAGAAGTCGTTTACAACTCACCGAAGGCATGCATACATAAAGGTCATAAAAACTCCTTTGTATTACATAGGTATTGGTGGTGACGGTCGGTGTAAACAACTCTTTGCTGCAAGGTGAAATGAATCTTATGTAAAGAAAGTCAGAGTTCATTAATGCACACCAACGATGCCGATTGTCCGAGAACTTTCTGGAACATCCACTGTGCGGATAGCGACCACGCCCTCACGGACATGGCTAAGGGACTAAATTGCAAAGCGAGGCGTTCACTCGAGACCAATAAACTGACAGTAACTACGACACCCAGGAAGGGACCGTAAAAGTTTATAAACGTCAATTTTTTCTTAGTTTTATTAATTGTTATTCTCTCATGTTTGACATTCAATATAATTATCATCGATGTAACTAAAATTCATTTCGCACACTTGTATCCTGATACGAAATTATAACTTTATGTAAGTACATCACTTAATATAACCCTGTTGAGGTGTATATACTCCTAAAGTGGAGGTAAAATTGACTTGTATTTTGAATGACGGGAGAACAACAGTGTAGTCGCACTTTCCCCATTGAAAAATTCATCCGGTCAATGCCAACGTTAGGAATTATTGCTCGTGAGATTTTACACAAGTGTACAGCAAACGATTTGCTGTTAAAAAACGAGGTTATTCCGAAATCAATTTCATGAATATGTTCAAAATTTACGACCAACTTAACAACGAACTTCGACAATCTGGGGGAGTATGAGGGAAGGTTCTATTAAAATGTAAAAAGTTTACTGTATATAAATAAAATAATATAAAGCTGAATTTGAAATAAAACTCTTCGAGGAACGTGTCAATAATCCTGTCAAAGTTACGTTTCTTGTCTACGTACTTAGATTCATGAAAATAACCACGGGTGCTGAATCTGAATATACGAAATTACTAATATTATCTTGAGCGTTATACATTCGAGGTATAACAATCTTCATCTTCTTCATTCCATCGAACGAAGGACGGAGAAGGATATAATTTATAACCTCTCCGTTATTGTACCCCCGAGCTTCAGAGGCTTATGGGGCTTAGAGGAAAATCATGGGTTTCAATTGAATTACGGATTGTTGACAATTTTGCTTTTATCTTTATTGATTTTTTATATTCTCCACCAATTTAATTTGATTAATTTTAATTCGGAATTTGAATGTCTGTACTCACTAGATTGAAGCTTAAAATTATAGCAAAACAGTTTTCAATATTAGGTTGTTTTTGTTCCGTGAGTGTGATAAAAAATATGATTTTATATCTCGTCAGATAAAAGGTGAGGAGAAAAAGAAAACAAAAATTGAAAAGATAGAAATTTGATTATAAAAAATGTCCATGCTGTTAATAGATCCAATAACTAAAATAAAATTTAACTTCTTCTAAAGCTGTAAAAAGACTTGTGTCAATAACAGCAAATATTGCATTCAAACTGTTTGTCACGTAATTTTAGGGTGTATAGAAAACTATCTGAAAGTTTATGACTAAAGAATGTCTCTTTACTTCTACAAAAACTTCAGATTGTTCATCACAGTACGCGCAAAATTTTCCCGTTGATCAATCGTTAATCTTTATCTAAGCAGTTTCGGAAATCGAATTTATCCAAACGGCGCATGTAGGTGATTCGGTTACCTCATTCTGTCCATTACGAGAGTAAGCGGGCGAAACGATCTGTACTCCGGTTGTTTCGTTAGCAAATATTCACCAAACCGCGCAACTCTTGGGATCTCAATCTCGATCCACTGAAGTCTGATTGCCAGTGAGAAGAATATTATACAGTCATTATGGAAAAAACAACACTGCAAAGATATTCTAATAGTCTGCCGTATTACTTATACGTTAAATGTTACTGAAATTCTTAACGCAGCTGAGCATTACATGGCTGAGCATTATATGGCTAACAGAAGCGCGTATGTAAGTAAAAATATCTCGTTAACACAAAGAAAAACAAGATGCAGTTTTATATTTGTAATGGTTCCTTTAGTAATTGACTCGTGAAGTTTCTGACGTATACAATAATTTAAAGAGAGAAACGGCCAAGGTAATTTACTTTCTCATTCTTCTTCTTTCTTGACGCGACAACTTTTTCCTTAGCTCGTCAACTCTACGTACATATATGTATAATACTAGAATTGCCGAATTAGGAGACGACACTATTCTTCATTAAACATATTTTTTAAAGATAATATTTGTAAGTAGTTATAGCCCCCATTCTTGTGTAGCGTTAATATCCACACAATTCAAGCAATTCACGACCTTCGATATTGAACGTGAGATAGAATGAAATTGATTTTCCATAAAAACATGTGAACCACCATATATCATTAAGAGAACGAAATATATTAGTGGTGTTAAAATAATTGCGTTTCTTATAATGTACGATATGAAGAAACATTATTAAATTATATTATTATTTTATTAAAACCAACACAATTAATATGATGTCTAACAAACTAAATGCTGTTATTTAGGACTGTACGTCGGGCACAGTATGCAAGATAGTCTGTTTGTGAATGTAGGCGTGCATAATTTCAGCAACAACACAAGATGAGCTTGTGGTCACTTTGAAGCAATATTGCTGACAATATACGTAGAGCAATTTGACACTTATGTCGGAGTGACAGAAAGGACATAATAGCGTAAAATGCTTTGTGTATTAACGCAGTCTTTAGTTGTGTGTGTTGGTCACTGTTGGTGTGAATAATTTATAGAATACGAGTATGTGGTTGTGGTCACTTAGATGCGATATTACGCATTATTAAAAGTGATAAAAAGAGATATTTTAATTTCCACATCTTTCAAAACTATATGAACCTGGAAGGAGACGTATCTAACGGTCAACTAAAAACACACCTACTTTAATTTAAGGAGAAGAAACGATGAATGTTAATGATATTCCACCTACATATATTTGTGTGTTTATACAACAGTCACTTCTGTCACGATTGCAATCTCACTATAAAATAGGTTGTTAGCCTATTGCCATACACTGGACGTATATTCAGAATCTGAGCAATTACTAGAAAACTTAGAAAAATCTAATAATACTAAACCGGGTATCTAAGCCAAGAACGTATCACGTAATAGTAGGCAGTAAACTTTAAATTAACGATATTTATAAAAACCTCAAAACTCAGAAGGCTCGTTGTATACAGCAGGTGTCAGAGTCACCCCGACATATTGTTTCCGGCCATCAGTCTCTCGGGAGGAAACCAAACGCCCCGGTTTCTCGGGACAAACTTTGAGAAATAACTTAGTGAATGTTTTGGGCTCGCGAACCTCGCAGTTTTGTTACAATCCACGGGGACCTGTAAATCTTGCGCGGTTGTCTGTGGCGCTGCCCGTGTTGCTTGTATATCCGTATCAGAATTATTTGATATCTTGTCCACATGTGTGTTTTTAATATCAATCAACGGCTATACACACAGTACACTGGCCATAATTCATTATTTAGGGCCGTTTTGAAATTTGACCTCTACTACATGATATTAATGTAAGGGTTAAATGTTGTTGAATATCTGAATCACTTCGGTGTAGCACAGCAACCTGAGCGACAAGTGTAAATAACAAGTCTATAAAAGAAACATTTATATTAAGTGTTTCTCGCATTTGTACGTTTTTGCTCCATGAACAATTGAGTCCGTTATCACGCGTTATGAAAGCCAATGTTTCATGTGCCTCATTAATTTATTAGCGACGATTAATGGAACTCCGTGGACTACGGCATGCGCGGTCCGTCCCGTCCGTTATGTACTTTGTTTCCATTAATAAGCTAAGTGGCGCCTTTTTTACTTTCCTTCTGCTTCGTAAATTACAGGGAACGAAAGGGGCAAGGCATAATAGACGACAAAGATGTATCGACTCTGATGCTGTTATGAGGGTGTGTGTTGTATATGTTTTCCCTTTAAGTATAAATGGCTGTACGTCTGACATAGGATTATTTATAACGTAGTTGTATGTTTATATATTAGGTATAGCTTTTAGCTCGAGTTGATAGTACAGTAATATGGTAAGTTGTATTATGTATATCTGATCAATCGACTTGTTTGTATGATTATAACGCGGTAGTAATTTGTTTAATGAAACTAATTGTATGTTTACCGAGGATGTAACATTTATTTGGACTCATATCAAACGTATAAAACCTGGACATCAAATAAGCTAAATAATCAAATTAACCGTCTCCAACAATTTTAATCCTATTATAATTTTTGGACTTGGTTGGAAATAATAAGCGCAGTAGCAGCCGCTCATAACTGCTACTTTGCTCGTTTGCTGATTACTTTACATAAGATATAACTATTTTTAACCAAGACAAACAGTATGATGATCACAAAGTTAAACATTTCCTAGCAACATTCATTTGCAATTACACAAGTCCTAAAGAAGTTATCAAGCCAAACATGAAGGTCATCCATTTTTTATTCATTCTAATGTTGATGTAATTTATACCAGAATTTGATATCCTCTTTTTGTTTCAGGTGGAGTCTGGTCCCTACGAAACCTGTCGATCTCTGTCCCTCGAGCGGTGCTCTCGGGCGAGGGCCAGTCAGCTGTCCTCCGATGCTCCTACGACTTGGAAGGTGCTGCGCTGTACTCCATCCGGTGGTATCGGTCAGAGATCGAGTTCTATCGATTCGTGCCGAGGGAGATGCCGCCGACGATGGTGTTTACGTTGCCTGGAACTTCTGTTGATGTAAACAAATATTATTTCAACATATATCGCAAAGTTGTATTGGTTCTAAATTTGAATTCTAGACAGCCAATATAATTAATTTTAGATACTTAATTTTATTTGCTGATACAATAAAGTGTCACTGATTTGCTCCATATAGCGAAAATCCGGTAAATCTAACAAGCCTATATAATTATATCGTGGAATCTACCAACCGCTCTTATCATGAAAACTATTTTCAATTCAAAGTGGTCATGAGCCCAACAGCGGAGCAATAAAAAAGCCGATGGTTATAACGATGAAAATGTTTTTGGAAGGCTGAAACAACTGGCTAGTAGGTTAATGAGGAGCAAAAAAGACATCATGTTTGGCTTTAAAACAATAAAACTTGTGTAGCACAAAAGTCAAGGTTAATAATACCTTTGAAACTTAACAACTACGGAGCATAAAGACTTTCATTGTAAAGGTCTTCTTCAACGAGCTGATACATAATATAAAAGACGCGTTACAAAACAAGGCATCCCATTTTAAAGTTCACAACGAACAAAGTATGTAGTAGTATTAATGATGTTAATGGACAAGCAGTATTTCCAAAATACATATGTTCGTGCACTTTTACAAGTACCGAATCTGGAATAGTTAATAAGGCTCATTTTGATCAGATCAGACTTGGTCATTTTTCACTTTTTACTTAACAAAACAGGCCTGTTTTCTTATTTAGTTTTCAAGTAACCAAAGTCTTAAGACAGATACTTTGAAGAGTCACGGTATCAATTTTTTTATAACTTATTAAAGTAGACTATTATTTATAAATTATACTATTATTTTACGATTGATAAATATATGTTCTATTAGTTGGTACATATGGATTTAACTGTTGCAACATATTATATGCACATCAGTTGGCGGAATCGGATCACCAACAAGTTCGAATCGTGAATCTGAACCGACGGCTCAGCGGGGAGTACTCTTGTGAGGTTTCAGCTGATGCGCCCCTCTTCCACACGGATATACGATCAGCGCCACTCACTGTTGTTGGTAAGTATTCCCTATCTGTATGTTATATTAGTCAAATAATCAATTCCTGTGTAGAAGCTATTGCATCTTTGGTTATATTCAATATTTCTAGTAATTCTTGGAATTTTTTAGTACTATAGTAAAAAAAGATAGGTATCCTGAAGAGTTTGGAAGTGTAATTTCTACGATACTAGATCTTTTCATGTTCACTAAGTAATAACCCCTGCTATAGTGAATGACATTTTTCTTGTACTCGTAGTTAATGCTGAATCAGTTTCTCCGTGAAAGGCACTGCTTAGAAAACTTCTTCCCAACTTCTTTTGAGCTGCTATAATAACTTAACTGGTACTTGTGAATAAATATTTTCATTTCTTTAACTGAGATTTAATTTAAACTTATTCTTACGATTTTGATTTAAATTCTAGTGCAAGAGACGGACCGGACTTCTTTCTAAGTTACTTCCTGCTGTATGGTTTGCATTAAAAATGTCTTGTTCGCTTAATATATAAGTAATATTAGGTTTAGGAGTGGATAATTTATTCAGATGGGATTAACTATTTTAGAACCAGATAAATCATATAAATCTGTTATGTCTGTTCTAGTTTAGAAATAGCTTAATGATCGTGCAAGTAACTGCAGACCAAAGACAAAGACAATATCTAGATTGATAAATCTGTTTATTTGGTATTATAAATAAGAGATGTGATCAAAACAAAAAGGACGAAAGATTTTTGCCCTGACTGTAGCCTGGGGAAATCTGTAGCATCTACTTAGCCCTACGGAAAACAAGCAGGACAATACTATGTATAGAATTAAACACAAATTGCACCACTTGAACCCCGTTCAATAGACCGTTTTAGCACTTAGCTTATGTGCCCGAACTCAGTTTATTATGCCATCAATACGCCTCCGGCAAATTTCGGGTAATTTTTCATATACATGTATTTTCCTGGTCGCTGTGAATAAGATCGTCTGGAAATACTTAGAACACATTTGATAGTGTAATGTCCACAAATTCACAGTAAAAAAATGTATGAAATATGTTTTAGAAACACTTTTTATATGAATAAACCTTGGATGAGTATAAAACAATATCAAAACTTACGACTCGATTTCAACTGCCTGTTATTGGTTGTGCTTAAGAACACAGATGAATGGCGATTTGTTTCAGTTTTAGATTTGGTATCTGCCAAGACAATAATTTTGGATTGCAATCAAATGTAACGTATCTGGTCTGTTTTTATTGTATTATAATAGTAATATACCACAAGCTGTCTTTATTACCCAGGATCCACAGGAAGATAATGGTTCGCGTCGGTTTAGGATGTGAGAAACGAAAAAATAAAAAAATAAAAACAAATATACGTGCGAATATTGAATTGTGTTGGGATTCCAAATAAAATAAAATAAATCCCCCAACCACTATCGTTACAGCATTCCGCGCCGCAAAGGGCCCCCATTCGGCCGCAGTTGTAATAATTTAAAGCGTTTATACCGCAACGTTGATTTTATTCAACGCGTGTCGCATACATCAACAACACGTTTTATTATCATATTATATGTATCTAGTAATGTTGCAAAATATTTTATAATGTCACGTGGCAATTGTGATTTGTGCTGCTCGTTTACGGAATATCAAAAGGTCCTGCTTCAAAAGATAGTTAATTATTGGTCTTATGATTAAGCTAAAATGTATATGCGTAATAATAATCAAGCTGTGGATTTTGTAAATAAATAAACGGTCTTTAGAATTTTGCTTAGTTCCCTTAAAAATACTATTGAAATCTAAGTTTTGTGCAATATCGTCTATTTAAACATAAGCCGAACGAAAATTCTACGATTTGTTTGTTGCAGTATTTTTAATAACACGAAATTAACTTGAAGGCATAAGATAGCTGATTTATACAGCTCACACCAGATAATTTGTTGATACACCTACCTCTTGCACGGTACTTGAAATAATTTTACACTTTCCTGTCCAGTATTTGAATATTTTTTATTGTAATAATAATCTGTTGGAACAACCTTGCATCTTTTCGAGAATTCAAAACCACTAGTTGTTTTAAAGTAAATTACAAACTAATTTTGTTTCTTGAGTAATGCAATAATTACATAATATTCTATTTCAAACTCTTAAATCGTCTGAATGTATTAGTTAAATAAGCAGTAGTTTAGTAATTGTTATGCTGTGATTACTTAAGCGTTGATGACATAGCGACGGTTGAAAGGGCTTGTAAAGGTTCGAGACGACACAAATATATAAATATTAGTAGAATTAGATCATACGACGCCTGAATTATTATTTAATATTATAAACACAAGTCAGACATACACCGTTCTGATTTCCCCTTGACAATAAGCAGGACTGAAAAACAACGTTGTGATCATTCGAGAATATTCTTGACTTAATTTTTAAGTGGGATGTGATTTTGTTGTTTGTTTAGTATTGTTTTTAAAGTTTTTTTTTCTTTTGTAAATATTTTTGATGTATTAAGTATGCAATAATTTATTCCTTCAATAAATGTATTTTACTCATCTACGAATATCATTCAATTAGGGCCCGAGCATTTCGCTCCTATAGCTTATATCTGCCTGAATTGAACTGAAATTGTCAGGAAGCTTACTAAGAGTTTAACATACATTAATACAGAATCTTTAATTTATATATGTTTTTGTGCGATAATCAATTGACTTGATAAAAAATGTAAACAAAAATATTTTTATGATTTTATTTTTATCTTCACAGATCCACCTTTCCGAGCCCCTCGTCTGACTGTGTCAAGGCCTAGCTATGCTAGAGGAGACCTTATTCATGCAAACTGCTCTGTGGATGAAGCCTATCCAACGCCGAACATAACCTGGATATTGGATGACCATAAGGTAGGAATGCGGTTGTGCTTAGTGTCATAAAACTATCAGATCACCAAACGGTAGCTACTGTAAAAGAAACTAGTAGGTATTTTGATTAATAGTTTCGTAATTGAATAGCCTTTTGCAAATAACAAAATTATAATAGTATTCTTCATAAACGTAACTTCACGCCTGTAATCCCCGAAGGGGTAGGCAGAGGAATGCAGAACATTCCCACGATTCACCGGT
>DWEI01001309.1:0-17100 GCA_018245875.1 Mysoria ambigua | reverse complement strand
CGTTTGTGTTGTGAAATAGAAACACAGACCAAATTATTATTTATACTATTGCGGAAAGAATGTGTAACATTTATACATTAATTATTGTGTTCAAAAGTACAATTTTGTTATTACATAAATACAACAATAATTTGCAACACGGTTTATAAACTATCACTGAGTGACGTAATGACAAGTAATAATAATACCATATACGTAGTAACACCAATTGAACTTGATTTCGTTCTGGTTAGATTTGTGTTGATGTCTAAAAGTATTTTTTTCAGACAAAAATATAAATTGTTGACGATTGAAATGCTTTGTTATACTTTGTTAAAATAACAATCGGTGTACTTTAAACAAAAACCATTGGTCAACTGTATCGCCATGCGCTGGAAGTGAATGTGTACAATATATTGTGAAACATATTGATCGTTTGTAGATCAATAAAAACGTAGTTGGTACATATCTTTAAACACTGATACCCAACGTGTACTTGCGGTTCATGCGGCAATCGTGTAAAGGCCAACGTTTGATGTATTTCTTACATACAATTTTTGTATAAATAAATTAATTTTATTGATTTAATCGTTCGAGTGAATAGTACAATTTCAAGCCATAAAGTATATTGGACACCACACTGTTCTGTAGAATCCATTACGTTAGAGTTTTATTATGAAGTCACAATTTGCGCAAGATTGACCTTCTCCGAGAATTCTTCATGTCATTTAGCGAAATACAAAGGCATCACTTGTTTCCGCACCGGCCCGGGCGCACGACGACGCGGCGCGCGCACGCACGCCGCACGCCGCGCGCCGCACTACGGCTTGCCTTGTATTAACGTCAATAAACCATTCAAACCATTTCAAAGGCGAAATAAGATACGAAATTTAAACGATACTATTGGTTGATATATTTCTTTGGAATATACCTCTGGAATATTTACATCAGTAATGTTTATTTATTTAATGAAATATCAAGACTAACATAACAGGGAAGGCCAAATTCAATTGTATTACAATATAACGCCTATAATTCCTGAAGTGGTAAATAGAGGCGTGTACTATACTCCCTCGTTTCACTGGTTACGTTTACGTCCCACTACGGAATAGGTGGCGAGTCTATGGCCATACGCCGGGCAAATATCAAGACATAGAGCCAATACAAAAAAATCTAAGTTAGAAAAAATCAATAGGTCCCGACCTGGGATTTGAACCCAAGACCACGTGTTCAGCAGTCGCGCTTGCAATCTACATGATCGACAAGTTACTCATGTGTAATAATAAAAGAATAATAAAATATAGCAATGAATAATTTATCAAAAAATAAGCACACTAGAACCAACCACGTTGACCACACCGTATAGCGAGATGATAGAACATAGTACCATAGATTTCTCTTTAATTTGTATCAAGCAAAAAAAAAATCACAGACGAACAGCGATCGAGGTGGGTGGCGGAAATCTCCAGAAGCGACTTGCTCGTATGACGACAGCGACGAATGTCGCAGCGATAAGAGATCGGCGCGTCGACGTAAAAAAGGTGCATACACAATGAACGAACACTTCCATTATACGCGTGTATGCAACACTATTGCGCACAGTGGCGTTCGGAATTTAAAACGTGGCACGTGTAACGCAATACTCTCGACTCGAGTCGCGATCGGCCATCGACGGAACACGCGCGTAATAAGTATGTATGTATATATAATAAACGCTCCAACGTAACCATTACGCGGCGAAGGCCGCGCGGCCGACACGCGGCGGTGCTCCGGCGACGTACGCGAGCCGTCGATACCGATATGAGACGCAACTCAAGCGACGAGCACGAAACGCACCAGTTCAAGTTCAATGAAATAAGGCCGCAGTGGAAACGTGCGCGGGCCGAGGAAAGCGTCGTGATGTGTTCCCATTGAACGCAGCGTCAGTGTTGGAATATTTCCAACGCACCAACGACTTCACTTGTCACTTGTCGTATTATTAAATTTCCTGTCGGGAGTATGTTGCTATGTCGAGGAAAATGTATTGTGAATGGATTCGTATGATTTCCGTGTATGGATTTTCAATTAGTGCCCATGTACTGATTCGCATGGATACCGAGGTTCGAGGCTCTCGTGTCGTACGAGTAAAAACCCGTTGGCACTATGGCTGGCAGGTCGCGTCGTCGGGTCTGTCGCTGATAAGGTGACCACGTGCGAACACGCGAGGCGGCATCGGCCGATTGATGGGACCGGTCAGGTTTAATATACTTCCATCGATACATTCATTGACCCTGTGGAAGTCCACTGTTGAATTTAGACCTTCCCCGGCCCATAGACTTTTGAAACCAGCTTTCATATGCAGGTACTTAAATGTCAGAGTCAAAAGTCTCCGAAACCGGCGTGCATGTATAGAAAGAGTTATGAATGTGGAGGAGGCGCGGCAGGTCTGTAAGGATAGAGATATTAGGTACTCCGTGCTCTCTGCCTCCTCCGTAAGGGATCTGGCGTGAAGATATGTATGTATGTACTTAAATGTACTTAAGCAAATGTAACATCAGACGCCGGAGAGTACATACGGGAGCAGGATGTCTTCAGTTCAGAACGACATAATCCAATCAGAGGACTAAATAGATAAGTGGGAAGGTTGAATAGATACATAATAATAAATTTGTATCTCAAGTAGGGTTGGTGATCACTTAAAAAATATACAATGTTATTTGACGAAAATGTAAAGCTCAATGGCCGTTTTTGACAACCTTAATAAATATTCGGTATCAGAGCATACCAATGACCTTAGCATCACAGTCTTTGTACTAATTTGTGGTCCGCGAGGTAACTTTTTATTCGTAAATTTTACAATTTTATCATGAAAGTAATCTATAGGATTCGTTCGCTAATTGCCTGCGACGTTTTATAATTGAGCCTTTAGATAACGCGATGTTTTTATAGAACCAATATGTATACAATGTATTGAAGGTCAATAATGTTTATACAATATGATAGGCGACATCCGTTTGCTGCCATTTTATTATGGTTTATCGCGAGCTATAAATTACAATTCACAATCAGCACACGCGTGAGAGGAATGCGTGTGATGGACGTAGGTAAAATTTTGACACGATATTGTTACTATTCTAAAATTACGTTGCTTTTTTTACTTCGTTTCTTTCAATATATTTGATATATATTTTTTAATTGGAAATCTAGTTGATTAACTTATTACACAAACGAGTTACATTTCAAAAACGAGAATTTAAAATTATTTTTCGGTCAACATTTTATGACCAGTAGAGTTTCAAAATGAAGTATAAGCCAATCCATATACGAGGAGATTTAAACCAATTTCAAAGTCCACGATATAGTTTATCGAAACGTAACGATTAAATGTGCTGGGGAACAAATAGGGTTATTAAGTTCGTCAATAATAGTAAGTCACTCTTCAAAGCCGACGACTGCGCTGGGCGTTGCTTAACATAACGGATCGTTTCCAATTCGCAACCGTGTCAGGGCCATCGGGGTTTCGCTTCTACATACTCATTTGTCAAGAGTTCGCGGCTGCCAAAAGACATTTACTGAACTACAGTCAAATGGGTTCGCAGTTTCTTACAAAATGTCGTATTGAAGTTTTTGTTATTTTCATGCGTATGCTTTTCAAATGCGTGACACACGCCAGTACGGAAACACACAGTACATCAAAATGTTATACCTAACAATGTTGCATAGTCAAGTTATTTCGCACATTACTCTTTATTTTTCATCATTGTTCACAGTAAGGGATGCTTCATACCTTCAAATTTTTTTTATGTGAAAAAAGTAGCAAGGAAGAAAACCTTTAAACTTTGTTTTGAAAACCGTCAAAAAGTAGCTAATAGTAAATAAAAGTAGTATTAATGTTACGTGATATATAACGTTACCAGCGACGCAACTCACCCACGTCGTCGTGGTTGCTCTTGAGGTCGGACTGTGCCGAGGTTTCCGAGCAGTTGTCTATTGTCATATCGATGCCCGCATCTTCATCGGACGAATACGCCTGCTCCGTTCTCCTGTGCTCTGTAAGGACGATAAAGAATCATTACTGAAAACTTAAGGGAAATAAATAATATATATATGTAACATTATAGGGAATTCAGAGCATTTCACAAGTTTTGTTCATTCCCCACTGCAGAATATGGAATTTATTGCCCTAGACCAGGCACATATTCAGGATCTGTACCACTACTAGAAAATTAAAAACTTAAAAAATCCAGAAGTGCACAAAACAGGATTCAAACCTAAATGTTGTTCAGTAGTGAAACCACTCAATCTAAAAGGCTAACAATATATAGAATTTATATAATACTTTATTGCTTAATATTGCATTATTAATATTGCATGAAATGCTTGGTTTGATTGTTCATGTATTCAAGATCAGCTATATAATTGATAATATAATTAGCTTTATAATTGATTATTTATATATAATTGATTTAAGTAATATTGTGAGAATTATTGGTTAACCAAGAAAGTAATAAACAAATAATGGTTTTATATTACATGGTTAAAACATGGCCAGATAATCCATGGTTATAAATAAGAACATATTTTTAAAAACAAACATTTTATTTAAACACATAAGCATTATCTAATGTATAGAATTTCTATGTCACAATATTAGCTACCGTACTTCTCCGAAATGGCTTGACCAATTCTCATGAAATTTTGTGACCATATTGAGTAGGTTTGAGAATTGGCCTGCATCTATTTTTCATACCCTTAAATGGTAAGGATGTTTCACTCCAAATTATTTTTTTTTATTTTTTCATCAAGATATTTTGTTCTAATTTTTTCATGATAAACAATTAAAAGATACATACCACCCTAAACTTTTACCCTTCTATGTACAACCCTTATTATTTAATTCCCATATTAGTAATTTCAATATTTTTATAACTGATCAATGATCGCTAGATCAGTTATCCCCGTCAAACGTCTACAGATGTAATTATAATAAACGTAAAATCACGCCTTTCATCCTCGAAGAGGTAGGTAGAGGAATGCAGAACACTCTAAGGTAGATTTCGGAAAAAAGGAAAAAGAAGAAAAACTTTATACAAAATGAAAAATGTTCTTGTTTAAGGGTATAAAACAAAACCAGTTGTTTCACTTTCATAGCAAAAACAATGGTTCCCTTCCCTCATAGTACACATCATTTAAATTTGATGTATTTTGTGAAAAAAAAAAGACTTGTTACGAGTAAACCAGCCAGGATAAATTTATCATTTGTATAATGACACGATATGATCAATGTATTGCTTAATTGTTAGTAAAACATTGTTTGTGAGGAGACCATAACAATATTTTAAACAAAAATTAGATTTCTAGTATATATTTAATATTGTTGTGTTAAGAGCCATCACTTAATGTAATACTGTTCATTTTACTCCTCAATTTTATCCTAATTGTGAAATCATCTGGACAGATTGATATGTTTTCTGGACAGATTGAAAAACTGATTTAAAACATGGATGCTTTAAAATATTTTAAAAAATTCTTTCAAATAAGTATAATATTCTTATAAAGTTTACAACAAATATTTAATCTGTAAATTGATACATACACATCTAACGTTTGTTTTCTCTAAATTAAGACTACAAAAAATTGAATGTAATAAGGAAGAGTACCATATTGCACAATGTTGTAAATTGATCTTAATGAGTTAGAAAATAATTTCGAGAATATTTTCTTAACTATCTTATAATAAAATTATAAACCAAACAGTGATTAGAACTAGGAGGAAAATAATTATATTTAGACACAAAGAATTACATAATTTAAACGTAATTCAAGGTCGCAAATGTTTATCTATGTATTTTTGTAAGAAAGCTTCCACTAATATTAACATGGTAACATTAATCAAATAATGTACTAAGAGTACATAAATGTAACAGATTGCATTTGTTATGATGTTGGTAAAATGTCATTGTACGGCATGGTACAGACGCTGTATTGCGAAACCAGGAAATAATGACTAGGTAAAAGTTCGTTCCAACTAACATATGGTACTTCAAGGTGGTACTATCGAGAACATATTCCAATGAATATACGTGGACCGTCATTAGCTCGACCACAAGGTCGCGGCGTGATCTCATTCTTTGACAGATATCAAGTGTAATGGCCTTTCTAAACCTTACACACACAGTTGAAAAAGCCAAAATGTTGGTCACTTACCGAATTTTCCTTTTTTCTTTCCTTTAGGCATGATGATTGATGATTTCGAAACTACGCTAATGATCACTAACTTACAATTAAACAAAAAATACTATATTCACTATTTATTTTACTACGCTTCTCACTTAATCAAGACGGAGAACAGTTCAATATATCAGTTCTTATTGAACAATTTGTGCACCGAATATAACATAAAACTAAAATTTCAGGAAAACTTTTTAACATGTTTAAACGTGTAACATGCACACACGACTTCGCTTATTTGCGCAATGCGCTCTGTCAATCTGTCACTTTTATGTCGAGCGAGGGAATCTATGCCGCCATTTCCATCGGCCATCTTGAACTCAGTATTGCTACTTCAAAATTACATTTTCCCGGATTACTAACCATCGTAATACACTAATTATTGCGAACTTCTTCTTTGCAATATTATACTAGCTAGCATTGTTTAATATAACAATAAAATAATTACTATTGATGATGAAAACTGCCAGATATATAATTTTATTTTCCGTAAAGACATAATATTTAACTAAAATATTAGCAAGGGAACGATATGGCAATAATATGTTTCAGTTTCTTTATATTTATGGTGTAATTTTTTAAACTGATGACTCAGGTTAGTATACAACAGAAAATATTGCAACATATTGATATAACATAATATTTCTCAATTGCTATTCAATTTAATTGTCAGAGATTATAATATTCACAGGTTTAAAATGAGTTTGGTTTAGTGTTATTTGGAAGTTTATTAAAATAAAACAATGTGTTATACAGTATCTTGTATTATAACAGTAAAATAAGTCGCCGTAAAAGTAAAGTAGTCGTTGAAATTTTTAGGACTACATTTTAAATATCAACAGAAGTTTACCGATAGGTAAATACATCACTGGAGGAGTAGCATTAAAAGGCCATAAGCGCCGTGCAGGACTTATAAATCGCTTTTGAATAATTAGTTTTTTCCGTTATGTACGATATGTGTATACGTTATACATTACAGTTACACATTTGATGGTATTTTTGTTTATTGCTTGGTCCTTTAGCACCATAGTACTTTTCAACAGCGTGTACAACTGAATTGCGTAAACATCAAAAAACATTTAAAATAAACGAGACTTAGATGGAGCTACGGGTTGTGGGTTGGTTGTTATTGAACAAGCATTACATAAATTATAATCAGCAGCCATTGGGCACAGCGTCTTTTATCACTTGCATAGTAAAGAAAATAGCCACCTCGATTCCAGACGTCTTAGACAAATCTATTTCCTTACATTAATTATAACTGTGTTGTGCGAAGAAGATTAGTCCCAATAATATATTTCATAATAATAAAGCAAAAGAAATATCTGCATCTATGAGTATCACCGGTAAGAAGTTCTTATTAATTAGTAATTTATCGCGCGTTTATTCCACGCATTTTTTGCTCTTAAAGGTTAGTAGTTTTTAACCGATTTAACATTTATGCCGCTAGAATTAATACACATAAAAGGTAATAATAAGGTCTTGCTTTTAAAGCATAAATATATCACCATACCAAAATATTTTATGTACATACATACATATCCTTACGCCAGGTCCCTTACGGTGTAGGCAGAGAGTACGGAGTGCCAAATATCTCTATTCTTACAGACCTGCCGCGCCTCCTCCACATTCATAACTCTTTTCATACATGCACGCCGGTTTCGGAGACTTCGGACTCTCCCATCAGCCAATATTTGGCATACATATGTACATACGTCTTGGCATAAGATATACATACGTACCTATGGCGTTTACGGCAAACCAAGTAAAACGAGTTTGGAACAAACTTGTACGAGTTTATTGTCCAGGTCTATGAGGACAATACCGCAATCGAGGAATAAGAGATGAGCCTATTGTTACCCTGGGAACCAATGTAGCTTCTGAGCTACTAAAAATTTCAATTAAGACAACCTAAAACTATGGTGTAACCAAGTAGTATCATTCCATGGTGCGCCAGTATAACATAACTGGTGAAACGTTTGTCTCGTGGTAGTATAATAAGTAATTCTGACCATCCTCCGAAGAAGGACAAGCGTTATAGCGAAACTATATTTTAGATATACTTAAAAATACTTATGTATCCATGTTGGGGTGGAGTAAGGATACATCTCTAGACCCTCTGCCTGGATACAGGGCATCGTAAAAAGAAGTGAACGATTAAACTCGGTGCAGGCAGGTCGCGGTATGGCGGGAAACACGAATTGAGAGGTTAGAGTATTTTAAATGTGGTGAAGGATTTGTTAAAATAAAAAGTAAAGCATATAATTAAAGTTTTGTTAGTTAAAAACCGGATCCGGACATGTAATTAAAGTAAACCAACAACTCTTTGACTTTTATATTTATTGACACTTAAGAATGTTCAAAATTTTATAACGTAATTGGCACTTCTGGTACCAATTTGAAAATAAATAAAAATGGAGAATCTGTGGTATTATCTTATTTTGATGATTCATTTTTATCATATTTCCCTTTAATTATGAGTACAGTCAACTTTCTTACATGACTATTGGCCCGCGACTCTATCATACAAATATCAATAATTAAGCAACCAGTCCATTGATAAATTTAAATTTATTAATGAAACAACAAATAACTTTATTTTAATGATTGTTGTTATAACATTTACAGTTAATGTGATAATATCGCCAAGAATTTTTTCCTTTCAACTTCCACTTTGTAAGGTTATCTTTACAGGAATTAATTTTAGTTATAAAAATGATATAATTACATTGAATAAAATTTCTTTTTGATAATTGAGGAATATTTTTAATTACGTTATAACATATAAAAATAATGAGGAACAAAACTTTTCTTTGAACACATATTATGGTAATTACAAGAAGCAGACATATTTAATTACTTTTTTATACTTTTACTTCTATTATTATCAGGTATTTTTGTCTCTACCTAGCCCAACCGAAATACCATACGCTCATATTACAATCTTATATTCAAATATGTACATATATTATGAATGCAATTTATATAAAAAAATATTTTTGTTTCCTACCGGAAATATATATTTTAAAAGGCACTAGTTATTAACATACTGTCTAATTACAATAAAATAAAACAGATATGCAACACAAAACACACCGAAGTTCATTTTTAATATATCTGAAGCACTTCTCTGCTCCTGGGCGGTTTCGTCCTTGTGGCTGCCAGTTATCTCTTTCCATCGCGCCCTCTCTTGGTTGGAGCCCGATAGTTTTCCATATTTGAATTCCGCACACTGCACCGTCACCGTCGGCGGCACCCCTAGATAGTTGAGCCTGGAACTCGTCTTTCTCAAAGCTGGAGAGCCCCTCAGCTCCTCGACCTCGCGGCCGTTGATGTACCAGCGCAGTTCGGCGTCAGGAGCACCCCGGCAGTAGGCCTGCATCTCATCGCCGTCCCCGAATTCCTCGGCCAGGCCTTGCAATAAGGGCCGCCGATGCTCGTGGCCGTGGACAGCCATGTACGCAGATCGGGTCTCGAATTTGTACGGCGGTATATCGCGTTCAATATCGCATCGGTACAACCCGCTAGCTTCATCCGTCAGTCCCCCGAGCTTGAGTCTGCAGGCGGTCGGGCCGCACGCGACCAATTCGATCTTCCCGACGCCGAGGATCGGGAATGACCGGGTGCTCGGGGCCGCGCCAGGCTTGTAGCGGAAGAACTCGGTGGGTCCCCTGAACCAGCTGAGTAGTGTGAAGTTGGCGTCGTAGCGGCACTCAATCTCGACTTCTTCCTGTCCAGGTGGCACGTCTTCTGGTACTGTGAGGTGGGTTACGTTGAACGGTCTGGCGTCGGCCGAGACGCTCGCGAGCAGGACGAGCGCGACCGTCAGCATGGTGTCGGGACGCGCGCGCGCACCACACTGCTCCCTCCCGATCTGACTTCGTCTTAATTAAACAGTTTATTAAACTCCCAACACTTAACCGTTCAACTGATCCTGTGGTATGGGCTCCGGCACGTATTTTTGTTTCGTGCGTTCAAATTGAAAGGCAAACGTGTAATTGTGTTTTGCTAGGGGTGGCCGGTAATTCCGGCGCATGCGTACACCCTCCCCAACGATTAATAGAGTCGCGGTTGGGACGATAAGTATCTAAGAACATTAAGATTCGTTTGTGATCCACGCCCACTGAAATTCGATTTGGAAGTATTTATTCATATGTAGAGTGTGAGCGTTAAAAGTCTTCAATTAAGAGAGAGTGATGAATGTAGAGGAAGCATGTCAGTAAGTAGAGATATCTGGCACTTGGTGCTCCCTGTCTACCTCGTAAGGGACTTGGTGTGATGATGTAACAATATTTTTTATATACTCGCCGAAATAACATACGTGGGTCAAGCCGGTTCACTCGGTTATAATATTTGAATATATAAAACTATTAGGTACCTAAATAGTACCCAAAAAAACCTGAACATTCTCATAATATGATATACATAGGTATGTACAGAAAAACTCATTAACATTTGATTATCACGCGAACTTGACGTGTGACGCGACTCAAATATTATTCTAGTAAACGCCAGCGGCGGCGGGTTGAAGGTTTTGGCTCGTTGTCTGAGTTACGCGCTAAATGTGTCATCCATTTTAGACGTAAATCCACCTCGTTTCACCGTAAATTATAGCCTCTTTGATTTTAGACGTATATAATAAAGAGGATGTGGATGTTTTCGGAATAATGGAAATTTCTTGGAGACCTTTATCGTTCATTGCTGTCTATATACATATAATTTCGTTTGCACTGAGTAATATCAAGTATTCCGATAGTATCATCCCATAATATCATCTCTTCCATTTGATTCCACGTGGTTCAAATAGATGAGCGATGTTCTAAATGAAGTTTGTTGCTGAATTTTTAAGTTAACTAGTTTATACTCATATTTTATAAATTAATTCACTTGTACAGGGCAATTTTTAGTGGTGATTTGGAGGCCGACTTTGTGCCCGGTATATGGCCGATATAAATCATCAATAAAATAAGAATTATTAAGATTAGAAATGCGGCTCAGAGAATGTAATCCACGAGCCTTCCACCTACTTTATGCAATTCTAAAATAATTTTATGAACCAAGGATAGGTGTGTTTGTTGCTAGGAAATCAGGTAATCTATGACATAAAAAGCTAAACTTCATAAAACGTTCAGTAAGTGTTGAGTTATTGTTGTACCAAGTTGTTAATTACTGTATGGCGTGTTAGTATGTGATGTTATTTCCCCAGTAGTTAAAAAGCTTGGAAAAGCCACAGCTATATAGTAAGGGGTCCGCTTCCCTTAGCTGCACCTATAATTGTGCATTGGACGCAGTGTTACAAAGTAAATTTGATTTAACGATAACATACAGCAAGTATAAAATAGATATATTTTTTAATATTGTCTGTATTCGTTGCTATTGTATGGCTTAATACGAAACCACTTTTTTACATAATTATGTTGTACGGAAGATGTTTAAGTTGTACATACTATAAATTTAAATGAACTCCGGAAACGATGGGTTTCCGGAGCCAGCAGCCAGCTGTTAATAATGGACAAAATATTTTTTTCATAGAACTATAATCTAAATGTAGTTCGCAGAAATGATCATATAACAGAAGTAATGATTGACATACATCATACACAGATAAAATTAATATAAAATACTCCTGTCAGACGTTGTCCTGTACGAAAATTGATTTGATTGCTGTTAGCGGGTTCCATAACCATATCCAAATCATAACCATCCAAATACCCAAAACAATATCCAACATCGGTCCAGCCATGTAGGAGTTCTGTGACATAAGTAAATTTAAACGATATGTGAATAACCGTCAAATTCCAATGTCACAGTGACAGCTGTCAAGCATACGCGAAAATTTGAATTTTAAACAAAGGTTATGGCCAGGCAGTATGTTTACGTTACTACATCGAAGTTCTTGTTCGGTACATTACTATTCTACAAATGTATAAATACTGCATTTGTCATTTAATCTTAACATCTAGTATTTTAGAAGTCAATTGGCAATCTCTACAACATAATACTAAATAAAGCACATTTTTTGACACATTGATGTGGACTATAATATGGAGTTTATATAATATGGAGTTTATATATAAGTTATACTATATATAATCTAGCAGCGCGGTTGACCTGGTGGATCAAGATATTTGGTATTGGTGCTGTCTGAATACCCCGTGAACGACCCGACCTAAATATATTTATGTATGTACGATCTAGAAACGGTATCCTACCGCCCTCTAGTGTTGAGCGCCCACGCGTTCGTCTCGGAAACAACACATTACAATTTTATTAGCGGTAATCTCCTTAAGTGTTATCAGCTTAATTGAATAATGCATCGGCATAGTAACCATCGCGGGGTTCGTTTTGTTTTATGAATGCTTATACTTTGTATCTGGATATGCGTAATTTTATATCGATTTCGAAATCGATTTGCATGTCGTATATAAGGATATTGTTATTAAAAAGAATGATAGTTTATATATTTATAGTAACAATAAACAAAAATTCCAATCCAAAAAGACCAATCCATATAACCATTGTTTAATTTATGTAAATAACAACCAGTTTTAGTTTTTAATTAATACATATTTGCTTTTAATTTTTTTCCTACTGCTTCTATCATTTTATCTTGAAGTGTACACAGGTTAGGAATATAATTAGGAACATAATCTAGATATTTTAATAGTTACATAAAATGTTGAATTACATAATTCATTGTATTCTATTTTACGTCCAATGGAAAAAAAAAAAAACGAACAGTAGGTATAATATTATTTATTTATTAGTATTATAGATGCGTGAATTTTCTATAATTTATTGAACTTGATCCTAGCTCGTCTTTGTATTTTTTTTGATACAAAATGAAAAATATTTAAGTTAAACCGTCTGGCCAATACGATTCGCCCTCATCGTCTTTTGTCTTCGGAAAGCAAACGCGGATTACCAAATCGTAAACGAGGACGAATAAATTGAGAGAGGACATTTAAATTACATTAGCGTATTGATTAAATGAAATCCGCTAATAGTTCCTTAATTCGCAAATACACGGACGGACAATCTCGAGGCTTGTGGAGGTGAGTGTCAATTGCGAGACCAATGACTGTAACCGGACACACTCGGGCTCCGCCGGAGATAAGTGACTCTACATTGGGTCTAATGATGCGATTTGATGAACGACACCAATTATTATATCTACGTCATCTATATGTGTTGTTTTCTAACAGTTGGAAGTAAGAAAATATCTATGTACGCTGATAGGACGTCATCCGCAGTACCATTAGGGCATATGTCTTCTTGGTTTGAAACAGTTGTCTTGATGTTTTTGGACAAATACGATGGTACATGGCAATTAGAGGAAGTGATATGGACCATTTGAAAATGAAGTTCATATAAAATTCATATATTATATTCTATGGAAATATTTGGAAACTGTATGTACAATTGAGGAGGATACTGACTGGTGGTATCATTGCAACGAGGTATCACTCTAAAGAGGTAGGCAGACTAGCGTAGTATGTTCCCACGTTCCACATTATGCGTCTTATAACGGAATATCAAATCAATACTCGGCGCCGCTAATAGTAATCGTAGGTAAGGAAAACCCAATAGCATTTAACTCGGAATCGAACCCAGGACCGCTCGCTTAGCAGTCGCGCTTAATATAATTTCGTCAACAACAGTTCAGTCAGTTCTCTGATTAGCAAATTACGAAAGAGATAACGAATATTTCTAAATGACAGCAAACTATTGTAAAAATATTATACGTATTTGACGTTCATTAAATATAAACTATTAAAATACATTGTGCGTCATGATGCAATAAAAATGAGTAATTAAAATAAAGGTGAATATGACATGTGAAATTTGGGATCCATATCGAGGATTAATAAACCAGATGGAATTTTCACAATAACTTCAATAGTCAATTCATAACATAAGCAAATGTACTTAAGACTGCAAAATAATTTGAAATAACGAATGTTACCCAATGTTACTACTAGTCAGTTTAACGCAAGTTTACACAATATATTTTTCTGTATCATCTAACAACGGACACACGTATGTTTCACAGTATATCTGATTCGGAAAACAACGACGTAATGCTCGTATTACACAATTAGGACGAAGCGCGCGATGACGTCACAGCCTCAGGTGACTAACCCGATAAGGCTGCGATCAGCGTTGTTGATTCATCGCAGAACTTTGCTCATTCAACCTGTGCGTCAAAATCGACTTAATGTTCCCATGTAGCGAAATTGGTGTTAGTATCGATTTAGTATTTGGATAATAATGGCTGGTACAATATTGTTGCTATATCGTCACGCCAGAGCCTGTACAGGGCACCCAGAGAGCAGAGTGTAACAAATTATTTATTGTTATTATAGACCAGACATACTTTTTTACATTGACTGGCCAGTTGATACAGTGGTTGTTAGAATCTGAAAGTCGCGCCGGGGGTCATGGGTTTGATACCCACCCGGCGTAGTTTCTAAGACGGGCACAAGTGTGACTGTTTTAGTAATAACAAATAAAAGAAGTTCGGTATTAAAGAATGCTTTCGGTATTAAAATTACGTTAACTAAAACTGTTTCAGTTCCTAATTCTTCCGCACCTCCAAATTGGTACTGATATTTTAAATTTAAAATATTTAGAAGAAGATAAATATTATGCAATCTGACATCGATATTGTAAGATTATTTTTTAGTGAAGTACATAATACATTATATCGACTATAGCCCCAGTCGTTTCGTAGCAACAATTATGATAAGACTTTTTTTAGAGAAAAAAAAATAATTTTATTGTTTGATAAGTCGCGTAAACTAATTATATTCTATTTTAAATATATTTATTTTATTAATATTTATGTTAAGCCTTTATCTAATATTTTTTCAGAGAACGTCAGTTATTAACACTTTCTGATATAATAATTTATGAAGCTTTTTTTATTGAACTTCATGGTTATGATTGTAATAATTATGGCGAGGGTGACCAAAATTTAATTAAACCGGCCACGGAATAATTTAGGTCCTAATTACCAAATTGTCGGCTTATCTAATCCATGATGCGGGACATGATTGTTATCTTCCTCATTGTGATAATTTAATTTCATCTGATTTGATACGCTTTTTTCCCTTATTATGAACTGTTTTTTTTAAACGAACACTGCCATCTATGTAGAACTAACTATACTAATTAGACTGTAAAATTATTAGATGTACAGTAATTTTGTAGTAGTTCTATACAAACCAACTAGAGGGCAGTATGTCCAGAATATATATTGTGACCAACTTTTTTATACTTTAGGTAAAAAATATGACAGCCACCTTTTAGGATACATATTTGATTGATTTTGAATTTTCGGTCGTTATTGTCAGTAATACAAAACTTCGAGTCGGACCATTTCTTTAGGGCTTCACAAAATTGTATTCCACCGTGACATCCTACAGTAGGTAAAGCACTATCCGTTGCATAAATTATAATATAAGTCACTGCAAAATTTCTGAAACGCCGGTACGCTCGGAAGTTGGTGGTGTGCCCGGAAAGTTTGCGGTTTGGGCATTATATCCTCATTTGTACCGTCACCGGTCAATTTACGGGATTTATATCTTTCTCTTCTCGTGTAACATTTTGTACGGTATCCATGGCAGCTTTACTGGTAGCCGTCGCTTCTTTTCGGATAATATAGTACATTTAGAGTGGTATGTGAAATAAAAAAGATCGATAAAAACTAAATGTCATTGTCTGTAATAAATATGTCTTTCAGACTGTTTCATGGGTCTAATCGTAATGGGTCAAAAATTATTTATTTAAGTCAAAGTCAAAAATTATTTATTTATATAGGTTTTGCAATCACATATAAACGTCATTATAGATAAATTTACGTTAGTTCGTACTGCGCCCACAACTGAGAAGAACTAACAAGAAACTCAGTGGGGTTGTCTTTTTTTGTGTCATTGCTTAACAATTAACATTTTTAGGCCTCCAAACTAAAGCAACTCATTTCCAAACGTCTATGTCTAGCATGTATTCTACAATCGAGAAATAGGCTTATTGACATAATCTAAACTTTATGTATTTCTTAAATTTACAGATTGACAAATTTAGCGCGTCGTTTGGTAGTTTGTTATAAAAGCGTATACTTTGACCTACATACGAGTTAGACACTTTATAGAGCCTAATAGTGGGCACTGCAAGTTTATTTTCAAGTGCGACTACAGATCAAATGGTTCTGGGTTCGATATCCCACTGTGGCAAAAAAGTAATAGCTCATACTCTGGATTTACGCATATTATATGGTAATAGGCTCCATGCTTATTTCACGTGCAAGTACTACTTTTTCTGTTTAATCCTTCCAGGAAAACGGCACGATGTTTCTAGTTAGTGGAAAATTTTAAGAGGATTATTAAATCGACTTTGATCATTTGCACTCAAAATCAATTAATACCTAATATAAATACATATCGCCGTAAACATTCTTGGTCATAGTTTCTGTTCTATCGGTGATCTTACACAACGTTTAGTTTATTAAAGCATTATATCTTCCTATTATACAATATATCCCAGTGTCTTGACTATGCACGTGGGCTCATTAGCAACATCAATAGGTTCCGATAGTTGCTCGAGTAAACCATATTTGCCGTTCGACTCTCTGTAATATTAATGAGTAATAATTCGCAACTTGGAACTACCGAAGTCGAAGCGCAAATCTATCAACGCCCCGGGGCGCGCTTCTAGTACAAATAGAACTTTGACGTGACTAGCTTGGCTTTGTTAATAATAAATGCTTTATACATGCTCTAGCTATGCTATTATTGTCAAATTATCGGGTAATATGAGGCAAATTCGTTTGGTATTACGAATTACATAAAAAAGTATATAAAAATAAAGGTAAAAAATGACTATAAGGTATGACTAGGTATAAAATGACTG
>DWEI01001308.1:0-17104 GCA_018245875.1 Mysoria ambigua | reverse complement strand
TAACCGGTGAATCGTGGGAATGTTCTGCATTCCTCTGCCTACCCCTTCGGGGATTACAGGCGTGAAGTTACGTATATCAATATAGTTACCAACGTTAGTTTTTAATTATCTATGGTCGTTATGTTTATGATTTATGTATTGTTATCTATGTTCATTACAATTACATCAGAATTATTAGCACGAGGCAATTGTTTCTGATCTTAATACTAACCCTTGCTCCCCACTAACCTGAGCAACCCCAACAACTACTGTCTGTGGTACCTAAAATACACATTAAATCCAGTTAATGTATTCTATAGGTTCTTAGTACGTTTTCGGTCATATTGTAAACAGTGAAACTGTCAACGCGCGACGACGGAGACACCGTGCATGTGGACACGACCGAATTACACGTGTGTACATATGCATGCGTAAATAAAAAAATTGATCATTGTCGTTCGGTATTTTAAAACACCGCGGCGCAGACGTACTACTAGAATTAGCAATGTAATTAATGTTTATTTTTAGACGTCCCGTACCTTGGGCCAAGTTGCGGATACCCCCACGCAAAATTTCTCTCACAGACACAAACGGACAGACATAAACGGTGCAATATGTTAATATAATTTGCTATAATATATGTGTAGTTGTGCTGTGTATCTTTGCAATCATTATCTGCGCTGATATGTTTCGCTACACTGAGATATGTCTCGCTATATCTATTCAGGTATTATGACGAAGTAAAAAATTGATAGCTCTTATATCATAGCATCATCCGTGACGATTTCAAAGCGTTTCACAATCTCAATGTATTATGTATAAGCACTAAATAATTTATTCAGCTAGTTCATATTACTTGCTAGATTACATTTTGTGCTCACGTAATGACGTGATACGTAATACGTTATAAGGAAAATTGTATTATTATAATTAATACGTTTATGTTGTTTTGGAATTATTTTGGAGTTGTATTTGGAGTTTATTTTATATACGACTTCTGGTGTGACATGTAGCTACAGAATATGTAACTGAGCCGTCTATTTTAATTTGAAAGCTTTTAAAGGTCAGAGATTTAATTAAATCGTTAATAGCATCTTAACACGTATTTTTGCTAACATTAATTATGAAACTCTCATATATAATTTGAATTGCTAAGATGGTTTTTTATATTGATTTTCATTTCGAAACATTTGACATGTAAATAGAATGTTTTATTCCATAATTACTTTTATTCAAAGGTTTCAAGATAAAGTAAGCATCGTAAGCAATCGCGGTAGCAACAGTTGTAAAAATAATCTTTACGAATATTATTCTTAATTGAGTCCCATGCACGCGCTGTTCACGTATGAAACAAGCGTTTAAATCGATTTAATGGTTCGCGTGGCCCGCTCGTAATCAATACGTACACACGTAATGAATTCATTTCGTTTGGTTTTGGCGCCAGTTTACGTCTTCACTAGTAATAGATATTCATAAGATGTATGTACATATTCATGGTGGCGGGAAATGTTCTGGTGATTTGATTTTAAATTTAAATTTCGAAACAGTTTACGGTCGTGATTGGTGAACAAAATGATTGTAATAATTAATAGGATACTAAATACATATGAATACGTTCTTATTTAAGCACTGCTAAATGAAATGCCCCGACCGGCTATGGGCAGCAGCGTAGATGGTTCGAGAAGCTCTGCTCCGCGATCTTCAACTCGCTTGTCCAGCGCATTGCCCCTTAAGAGAGGCCTATGTGCAGTAATGGACTGTCATACGCTGTTGATGATGATATGTACCTACCCGCTATTGTAGTTTTGTACAACATCCCCCATACAATTACGCTCATCCAACAAATACGCTGCATATTACTTTTAAATATAAATTTAATACCCATTAAAATCCTGTAATGTGCAGATAATTGACCACGTGACGTGTGCGATATAGAAATGAAAACGACGTGAAAATTACATGTAGATGTTGGCATAGGCGTCGCGGCGCTGCGATTATCTAGCGTAATAGTTGTTCACGCTCAATCAACTGTACACATTGTTCCAATTACCGCAAGATCAAGTTCACGAATTTACCGCGTGTGTCTATCTACAACTCAAAATATATCGTTTGTATCTAATTCTGCTGCAGATCGTCGTATTGACTCATGTGAAGTATGTATTATAAATGTTATACCATCACGCCAGGTCTCTTTCGGGGCAGGTTGAGAATATCGAATGTCACAATATTCGTGTCTTTCCCTTCATCCATCTATCATCCTTTGTAAGTTCACTATTGGATATAAACCTCCCGTACATCAGTTCACTTCATTAGATCCTGGTCTTTTCGAGTCCAGCTGGACACCAGCTGCTTGTTTAGTTCATCCAACCGCCTCGTAGGCGGGCGACTTGTGCTGCTTTTACCGCTTCGTATTTTCCTTGTCTTTATAAATTCGTCACATTTCGTTCTGAATATATTACATTTTATACAATATTTCTAGAAATATCTCTTCCATCTAGAAATATCTATTCTTCTCCATCCTAACAGTATTCCGTTATACATTCGGTGTGCAGTCCAGTCAATGTTTATTGACCAAACCTGTTCTACCCTATTCATATACTACTGACTTCGCGAGTTTGAATCCAATATTGCGTACCCGAATCCAGTATTACTGTGTACGTGGACGAATATTTTCACTCGGCAACTAAATTTGTTTATCGATAAAACTATTTTGTACTGTTCTTGATTCTTTTTTATTACGATGCTATTTCATACGTTGACGCACAATAACAATGGCCGGTGAGAAATTATGCTATCGTTATGGACCAGCTGTTGCTCAGAACATCGTACTGTACAAGTATATTACAAAATGTATTCATAATAGAGTCACATCGCATCTGTGAGAACATATGTCATTGTTACTTGTCTTGGTGCACTCTGACCACTGTATAAGGGTGAGGGTATGAAGGTACAATAATATAGAACAATTATCATTTATGGAATATGTCACAGATTATTTGATCTATACGACATCACAGATCTATTGATTTGTAAGACATCACAAATCCATTGATCTACTATAACACTATCGTGTAAAGAACATAGTATCGTATACACCGCAACACTAGATGCCGACATTTGGCATTCGATAGTATCTGTCTACCCCGTAATTCGTTTGGCTTGATGTTATAATAAAAACAGTATATCCACGTATTTTTAAAATATTTTGAACATGTGTTATGTAGCAATAGAATATTTCGCAGATGTATTGATCTACAGAATAGAGCAATGGTGTTAATTTTAGCGTCATGTGTACGCAGACATTTCTATTTTATCGTTGCGCGTTGGATTGCAAGCAGGTAATGTAGGAAGCGATGGGAGTAGGTTGGTCGACGGCGCGGGGACACTGACCTCGCCGGCTTATTTTAGTGTTATGTTAGGTAACGGACGCGCAGATGTAACCGTTTCGGTTTTAAGGTCGTCACAGGCGGAGCTATAATATGTATTAATATACTGTGCTATAATATATATTATATCAACTATAATAGATGTGTCTTTATGGGTACTCTCTATGCAGCTTACGACGTATTTTTTCCAATTAAATTTATCGATGTTTTCAGAATTTCACTCGCTTTATAATAATACGTAATATTACACCTGTGTTTCCTAGATAGGGTAGGTAAAGGTATATAGTACATTAGTACGATTTTACGATTCAGTACTAAATAGAGGGTGACTTATCAAACTTTATAGTAATAATGGTGAATTAAAGTTAAGAGGTTTTTTGTTACTTTTAAATTGATATTATGGCAAATTGATACCAATAATATAATAAAAGAAGTCGTGATTGTCGATCTATGCGGAAGCCTTTATTTGCGTATACAATTACTGAGGCACAAACACGAGTGAACTCTACAAGACTACAAGGTAATCGTACTTTTGAATTTACCTTTTCAAAGTTGGCCAATTTAATGTTAGTCAGAGCTCTGTCGCAGTAGAGCATAGAGTTGTCTTTGACATGTTCTATTGCACGGTTGTAGTATGATAGGGCTTTCTCGTACTCTCCTCGTCTGAATGCTTTGATGGCTTGATTCTTCAATGTGTCGGCCTTCTCTCGGCGAACCTTTCGATCCTGGGCACGTTGTTCTGCATCCCTCTCCACCTCTGCCATCCAGGCATCCTTATTGATTTCACCCTGCAATTATTATATTTTCAATTATGCAATTATTATATTTCAATTTCAATGTACTTACTTTTCGAACACTGCATTTTCACGGTCATTCAATTCTCACATCTCACATTTTTTTAAGAATGAAACCTACCCGTCCATAATTTAATGAATTACGCAATCAAAATGTTCATAGGTGTTAGGTATATTTTGATCATTTAATACTGGCCACCACAAGTTATCTATCTACCACGTATTAAATGAATTGCGCATTCTAGATGTTCATGGCTCATCAACTTAACCTTGAACATGTTACAGCGTGCAACACAAGTACTGCGTTGACCGAAACGAGTGTATATAAACGAGATATTTATGGTGCAACACGAGCCAAATCGCTTTCACTGTCAAGATGGGACAATTGGGATCCAAAACGTGCATGTGTGTGCAACAATTAAATATCACGTCCCGCATATTCTCCAAGTGACACTCGTATAATTCGCATCTCATGAATAGTCCCTACGTTACTTGAATTGTACGTCCACGCGTCTATCGTACCGCTGTCTGCGTGAGCGATGATAATTCCAATCGCTGTGTACACACACCGCAGTCAAACAGCGCACAGTGGCGACAATGCAGCGATAACCCACTTCACTTTGTGATTGTTTATATTCGTTCAGCTCACAACAACCAGAAATAACATTGGTTTGAACGCCTCCTCGCCTCGAGCGCAGCGGAGTTGATAACTTGTTTGGAATAAACAACGATATTAATATCTTAATATATCAACCATACACTGCTATCTGATTCCAAAGTAAGCATCAAGACAGCTTGTGTTATTATAACCAGACATAAAATGATCGATATACGTACATTTTTAACTATGACGCAGTTGTATTTGATGCGGAAGCTTTTTTTCGTTCACGTAAGAGAACGTGCGTTTCCAAAAGTGCAAGGTTAGGTCTACTCACTTTCTCGTTTTTATCGCTATCTTTGAAAGCTTTTTGGTTTATAACGGTCCTGTCGTGTTTGATCTTCGTTTCTAGGCCGTCGCCGCCGATGTCTTTTCCAGCTAGATACTGATCGGCCAGGATTTTAGCGGCATCAGCTTTTTCCTTGTCGCCGCTGGCCAAGTCTTTCACCAAACCCGACACCTCGCCAATTCGCTTCATGAAATTGTTCCATTCTTCGTTCAACTCCAATGATTCCTGTCTCTTTAAAGCTGGATTCGATAATATATTTCTGATACTCATTATATTGGATGTAAGAGAAATAAATTTGTGAAATAACTGCTGCACAACGCTCTGAAACACACATTGACATAACAATTTTCATAGTTACGGTTGTCAAGGCAATGGAATTTTTCTATGTAAACTCTGGTGTAAGATCTTAAGGAATTTGTGTGGTCACTATTACGAAGAACTTTAAAATAATTTGTTTCTAACATATACAAATTTTAATGTAAACGGATCTAATATTGGTGCTACATTACGGCAGAACATGTATTTATAATTTCAATTTTGTTGTAATAAAATATGTAGGTGCCGCTATTATTTTTTTTTTAACTTATTGTTATTCTATCATTAAGCCAGGTCCTTTACCGGGTAGGCAAAAATAACATAATGCCAAATATGTTTTATCCTGTCCATATATGTACTTACCTGTCGTTCCTCCTCTACGTGTATGACCCGTCATACACGCACCCTGGGTTCGAACACTTGGGACTCCCCCATATTATTATTACAGCGCCCCGAAATGCTTTGACATATCGTTTACAGGTAAGTAGGAGTTGCTTTTAAAAATAACTGTTCAAATATTATTCATTGTTCTGTTTACACGCGTGTTGGCAATTGGCATTATACACGCAGTGTCGCTACTGTGTTGTTATAAATTTGACGTTATAGACGGCGACCATTAAAGACAAACTGTAAAGTTTGAAATAGTAGGTGTGTAGAATAAAATCGAATACGTATACAATTTTTGATATCAGCCAATATCGTAGTATTACTTAGTGCCCGAATTATTTCGGTAGATGTTTAGGCAAGTGTACGAAAATTTCTTTTGTTTATCCCAACGAATTAAACCGAATGGAATAGTGAATTCAAATCGATATCGGAACCTTATTACTCTTTGTAAGCCCACGATAAATATTTATGGCGTCGCCAGGGCGAAGGAATCTTAGAATTGTCGTTATGTAGGCGATCCTGTATTCCATTGCGAGACATTGGGGTTTACTAATGTATTATTCAAATTGAGTGCGATGCATACTAATAATAAGCTAATATTTATTTATGACCGTGGTTCCATTTGGCGGGTATGAAATAATGATTAAACAGCAGCGTGAAATCATTTCCCAGTTCATGAACGTATTCAAAAGCATAATAAATCAATACAGGCGAATATGTAATTTAATGCGCTTAATGCGTTTCTAATGTTCTATATGTATTTTTTTATTGATTAAATGATAAGACGCCGTATCATAAAGATGGATAGTAAAGGATTGATACTGATAACGATGATGATGATGATGATGATAATGGCGATGATCATGATAGTGCTAATGATAATGGTGATTATTGTAATGGTGATGTTCATAATAGCGGTGATGACAGTGATAATAGGCAAGTGTATGAATGATGACAGTTACAGGAGGCGTGGCTTATCTAACTATTCCGTTTGCTCATTTCGTTAAACATTCTGTAGTTGTTTCACTTCAAGTACATGTACATACATCATATTATATGAAAGCAAAATAGATGAGTAACAAGAAGCAAGAACATTTTAAAATTTCGAGCTAATGCCATTCAAACATGCCATTCAAAAATCATCTGTGTTTGCTTCGCTTGCGATAAATTTTCTGTCACCAAAACTAGATAAAATAAAATTGATTTGTGACTGTTTAGTTTGTGGCATTGTGGTTACAAGTGATCAAAGTTGAATAAGGAAGTAGTTTTCTAAATTACGATGCGCCTCAACATTATTATGATCTGTGCACTGCACGATTACTCGCACGCTAGGAAGACGTTGCTTTGCTACATGTTAAGAGAACATTTTAACTTGTTAAAATGTTCACTCAACATTCAGCTTAATTGTGAACAATTGCTATTTTTATACTGTTCGTGTTAAAACTGCGCTGTGTCCGAGCATTGCGCAAACGGAGTTCGTAAAGCGGACAAAATGCAACCGCGGACGTTCTCACGAACGAATGGAATTTTCGAGTTCTCGCCACTCGACGCGCAGCGCACGACTGAGTTACTGGCGTCCTCATCATATATTGCTACGTACATATCGTAGAATATATTTATGTACATTATTATTGTTATTATACCATCGAGTCATACCCCTTACGGAGTAGGCAGAGTATCGTGGTTTTTCGTCTTGCCTCACTCTCACTACATGGATGCGTGTACTAAAGACTTTTACTAATTCATTGTGTTAAAGAGGAGTTTTTAACTAATATATGAGTTAGTTTTATTCTGTCTTCTCCAATTATTGTCTTTTAAAACTTGTTTTGCAACTTTTTGTAAGTACGTATATAAATATCACGTCACCGTTGAGAGATGTTTTTTTCTTTCATACACGAATAGTTAAGCAACTGATATAACTGTTTGTTAGCATGGTTATTTCAATAACCATCGAAGCATGGACGCGATCGTTAACGTTAACGGCACCGTTAATGGACTAGAAACAGGAGTGGAATGAATAGTCAATGATCTGTCAGTTTCGTTGGCTAATGGATGGTCACGACATGGTTATGTTGCTGACTCCGTGTCAAATTCTCGATGCAAAATAAAATTTCCTAAACTTGAGGAGGAACCCTTTTTTACAACCTCCAAATATACCTATATTTCGAGGTTTTAATCGCTCTCTCTCCAGTGATGTCGCCGGGTTTTTACATGGGTCGGCATTAGTAATTTTGTAGTATGTATTGCGTGTTTGGTTACAGCGTTAGTCTGTTTCACTGCAGACGGATATTCGTTCGTTTTTCCAGTGTGCAGGCAAAAAACACGTGCGACACATTCAGTCAATCGGCAGGCAGGCGCCATGATTTCTATTATAAGCGTTTGTGCTGTTGTTTTGAGTTTGTGCCTGGTATTACGAGTAATGAAATTAAATAAATGAACTCTTTAAAATAATTGTAGAACAAAATTACTTTAGTTTTTTTTAGTACCAAAACATTTACTTTCCACTTTTACTTGAGTTTTTTGGTGAAAACATTTAGTGAATTTATATAAGAGGTGTCATATAATAACAGAATATCTAATTTGGTTCGCAGTTTTTTTTTGGCATTAAATAATTAAAATGAATTTGATAAGTGCACAAGGCATACCTACTAGATTCGGACTTTTAAATTTTAACTGCCTCGCTTAATTTGACTGCCTCGCTAGTCGTGTACGTTGTAAGTGAATTTGCTGATCGGGAGGTCCCGGTTTCGATTCCCCGGTAGGGCATTACAATTTTTTCTAATTTACATTTTCTAGTAGTGGTTCGGAGTCTGGATATGTGCCCAGTGTAAGGCAATAGGCTCACCATATATTTCATAGTGGGACGTAAACGTAACTGAGGAAATAGCAGTGTTTTGCATTCCTCTGTCTATCTCTATAGGGATTACATGCGTGAAGTTAGGTTTATTAATTTAACATTAAATGTACAATCATGTCGAAAAAAATCGTGAAACTAAAAATATACATAATTGCAGCATATAGCATCAAGTGTTACAACGCAACAATATTTAAAGTGCTTAAAAACATTCGATTTTATACGCTATAAGCTGTTTGCTCAGATGGAAGGTAGCTGGTACGCACGACGATATTAAAATATGAAAGCCTCGAACGCGTGTAAATATTAATTCTATTGCGCAATACATGTGTTAGTGCTAGTTCAGTATTTCTCAAAGTGTACGATAACGCTGCTTTGTGGGCGCTGGAAGCCTTCAAAGGGTCGATGAAGAGTTACAATATTATTTTATGGACGTAAGCTTAAACTATGTAAAAGCACAAGACTTATTATGACACATTTCGTATATTTATTTAAATTCGTTATTACATAATTGATTCTCAAAATGAACAGGAGATGAAACACGTTTGAGCACCGGTGGTCGGAAGGTTGATAGAAAGTTCGAGAGATTCGTTCCGAAGTATCTGTGTTTTTTGTTTGCTAGCTTGTCTAGCGACCGCTGACAGGAGAGGCACTTGCTAATAATAATATTGTGATAACTTCAATATATGCGACGCGTGCTAATACATTACTATATTGATTAATGATTGACGCGTTTTTAAATATTGAGAGCGCGTTTTTATATATCAGCCTGTTTGTCTTTAACGTGTCTATTATATTAGACCTATGTTCAGCGGTGGGCGGGAATTGGCTGACCACGGTGATGTCGGTGATGATGTTGATGATGGTGATGGTGATATAATGATTTATTTTTGTTGCAGTTTTTACGCCACTTGGATTCGTACGGTTGTTCGGCGTCGTGAGCGCGGTGCTGGTGAAGCCGCAGTTCCTCCGCGATCTCAACGAGGAGTACTACGTGTACTCGTTCGAGGAGGAGACCATCCGCCGCAGGATCAACAACTCTCTTGCCACTGGTCAGTTGATTGACATTCATTCAACGATATCTCTTTGCGGGCTTTCATCGTGAAGCCAAATAACCAGTTAGGGATAAAACTACGACATTTGGTACTCAGTATCATGCCTATATTTTTTTATAAGTAGAGGACTGTCGGTATTTTTACTTCTTGCCACTTGTGTCGTACTTCCCACTGATTAGAGGGCGAGACTTTTGCCTGATACAATATTTATAGTCATCAATATTTAATAATGTGTAATTTCTGTGACCGGTATAACGTAGGAGGGTACAGGTATATTTTTATTAATGTTTGTTGCGAGTTGAAAAGTGAGTGAAAGAAATGATTACAACATCAACATGAATTGGCCTAGTGACATTGAATAATGAAGATAGAGTGAGTGCGTGGGAACGTTTGATCAGTTTACTGAAATACAAGTTGAATAAATAATGATACGAGTGAAGGCCGAGGAGGCGGTATACGACGTACCCTTCGTGATATGTTTAAAGTGACTAACGTTATTATACTTCATTTTTTCGAAATCATAAGAATAAAAAAGAGGAAATATAAGATTTTGCAAATATAAGAAATTTGGAAATATAAGAGTAAAAATAGGGGAGTTTAAGGAACCATGTTTTATTGGTTTTTAAACGAATCTAGCTTTTATACCGAATGTTTACTTGATTTTGTTTGATCAAACTTTAACGTTGATGAAAAGTAGAGTTTGGATACTTTGGATCTAAAAGTAGAATAATTGGGAGTGTTCAAGTAAAATGTAAACTTAAGTAATATATATCAGCGCAGGTCAGTAGTTGTAACACCGGGTTCTATAAAAGTACTTAAAGTACCTCTTTCCGTCATTTTAATGTAGGTAAAATATATTTGTCCTTGTATGTATGCTCCTTTATATATATACTATACACACATTATACGTGTGATATTTGAACTTTTTAATACGGCGTCTGAAAAAAGGTCTATTTAAGCGGAATCGCTGTGGATATTTCTAGCGCCGGTAACATTTACCATGACATGTTTTGGTTTATTTGACGACCGCTTGCGCCGGCGGAGCGCGGCCGGGCTGCATCGCGCACTGAGCGGTCGCCGATGGCGTGCGGATCAAAGGAAATTCGTTCGCGTCGGCGATAGTCAAGTTTATGTTATTATTCAAATATTACATTTATGGATGTATAACTATATCGCGCCTATGTTTCGCCGATGGGTGTAAGGAAATAAGTGTAATACTTAAGCTTTTCAACATGTTATACTTTCCGTTTATCACATTATGCTTATTTTATAGTGTCGCCGTTAGGGCTAGGAATGTACATTTTATTACTGCCAACTGCAGCATTTTGCTGACCTTACTTATTGTCTGACTTTCAAGACATTTGCCAACTGAGCGAACTAGCGTGATGAACCATTTTTTCCGCTGCTTGTAAAGTTCCACAAGTTAGCGTTTGACGTTAACGCTCACGATAAAGTATTGTGTCTAAGTTCGCTGGGGTAATTATAGGTATAACAATATAACCACGCCAGACACAAAATATTAGTAGTGTCTTTACCGCAGTCCGTTTCGACACTTAGCGAAATTAATCTAACTGCAAACAAAAGCGTGAGATAAGCGCGTAACTATAAATAGTTGGGGGACATTTGTATGCGCTCTCTGACCCTATGTTTATCGTGCGCGTTCCTCACAAAATCATCGCCGACCCCTTTGTCGTTTAGCCTGGAGGGTGCCGGTAACAAGGGTCGCATGGTCAGGTCATAGTTTAGTACGCTGGTCACCCGCGTATGGGCTTTTGAAGAATATGCGTTGGTTTTCTCACCCTTTGCCGTTGAAATGAGTTAATATTTAACGTAATATCACGCTTGTAATTCTCGAACAGGTTGGCAGAGAAGTATAGTGTTCTGCCGCAATTCACGTCACGTGACGTTTATAGATATCTCGTTGTACAATAGGAGGTGTGCCCATCGCCACACGCTGGGCACGAATCCAGACTCTAAGCTAGTATTTGAAATTACCTAAATCCGAAACCTAACTCCGCACCCGATACCGGGATGTTACAATCAGTAGTCGCTTGCAACACGAGCGGCAGGCACTTGTAGCCACTCGACCGAGGCGGTCAAGAGAGTAATATTAGATATTCAATACGCACAATTTTTATAGAACTCCCAATATTCGAAGTGAAAGTTAAACCACTGAGCTATAATAGTCTGCGGTTACGAAAATAAAATATTAATTTTTAAATGGATTTTGTAATAATTAAATAACCGATCGTAGATTGCTGTAAAAGTAATGCTTAAGAGGCAAAAAAAAACTCGAATAATTCAAGACATTTCGAAATACTGTGAATCATTAATTTTACAAAATAATTATAAGTACTAGAACGTGAACTAAATAATTTAAAAATTAATTGCTTTATTATTGTATGAAGTGGATGGGTTTTATACTAAACTAGCGCGCTGTAGAACCATCAAATGAAATCTTTTCATTTTATTTATTTATTTTGCGTTCGGAATACATTTAATTAATATATTTGAGCATCTATACATATTACCTACGTATATACTAAAAAAAATACTGTGCAATTTGTGTTAGTGGGCCGTAAATATATAAACAGTGCCGTTCGACGGTTACAATGCAAGAGTATGGCGGGTAAATCGACACTCGAGTGTTTCGCGTGAGAGACACCCGGCGCGTCGGGCGAACACGCAGCTGCAACGCCACACCAGCGCGCCCCCCGCTCGGGCGGCGCGACCTCCGCGCCGACACGCGACCTTCGCCGTCTGTTTCGGTCTCTACACTGCAGCCTTTGGGGTTTTGAAATTTGTGTAGTTCAGAAATGCGCTTATCATAATGCTTCAAGAGGTCGTAACAGGCGGAGCGATGATGCGTGTTAATATACTATGCTATGTGTTGTAGCAAAGTAGTACAGACGGAAAGTTTGTTGTGATGTATACCTTTCTTTACATTCAATATGTGCACGAAAATATGTTTGGCTATATCTACTTATATCTTGCCATATCTATTGCTATTGCTCTTGTATGAAAGAGAAATATATATACTGTCACTCGAGGGTTACTACAGAAAACCTAGAAGAATTCTCTAGAAGGTTCCACCGCTTTCCATCGGCGTGTGGATGTCTCGGTAAACCGCAATCTGCGAAAGAAAACTTTACTGCGAAGTCGTTAAATGGACGTTTCAGATTTCATCTTCTGTACCTCCATGAGCATTTTGTTAAGTGTTTCTCAATCAACACTGTATTGCATGACACAAGTAGAAAGAGCGGGGTGACTTATGCAATAACAGAAATATTGTTGTGGGCGATACTGCATTAGTAGTGTATATAGGAAACAATTTGTAGGATATAGTATCCGTTGTATTATGGCATGTTAATAAGAATATAAAACAGATACAGTTTAATACACTTTTGTTGTGGTTTAAAATGTAGGGCCGAGGGAGAGGTGGTGGAGAGAGAGAGGGAGAGCTGGTGGAGAGAGATCACGTATTGCCAAACGATGTCTTCTAGTCTAGCAGTCAATGGTAACGATGGCGAATATTTTTTGCGATAGTTATTGAATATTTCTAACATATTAATGTATTCGTTTAGTTTCAAATAAAGAGCTGACTAATCTATGTTGCAATCTGTAATACCGTTGCAATGAATTAGTCTCTCTGTACATAATAACTGTTCATAAACTTTGATTGTCATCTTCTTGTTTAGTGTCGATTCAAGTGTTGACTGTAGTAACCCAGAGACACACATCACGATTGACTCACACATTCCGTCGCCGTCGGCGTTTACCATGTTTAAACGATTCATTAACACTATCAATTGTGTGTAACCTACAATGTTTTGCTACGAAAATTCCATTTATAAATAGTGCTTTACGCCAAATGTGTATTTATAAAGTTAAAATTTTCTTTTATATTTGATTTGTCTTTCGATATAGTGATTATAACCGAGATCGCGAGTCAGTGTTTGTGGGTTCAATTGCTACCCGGGATCAATGTTACTTTAACTAACTGTAGTAACTGTAAGTGTCTTTTGTTTGCATAAATACTGAGAAATATATGTCTATGATATGTAGTTTATCAACTTTCTATCTACCATATGCTATTACTAGTAAAAGTTTGATAACGTAATATCACGCCTGTACTTTGCAGACGAGGCACGCAGAACAGTAGTACATATATACGTCACCGTGGAATAGTTGAAAAAGTTATTAAGTATTGATTATCATGCCGATGATGATAGCTGCAAATCGTTTTGTAATCTGAAAGAAAATATACTTATTAGTAAGTTTTTATACGTACTCTAAATAAAGGCGTTGTTAGTGATATGAGCACCAGTAAACATGGGAATGTTCAGAACATCCGTTTATTTTTCTTTATAAATGTCAATGACATGAAAACATACGTATGGACTGTTCTAGTTTTATCCACAGTAACTTAGGTACTATGGAAATACCAGTACATGCATATGCGTTCAGCGCGGAACAAATCTCTCGTATTTACGTATACAAGGAAGCTGACTACACATGAATGCACGATTGATTACACTTGCAATATTACTAGGTCAGTAGGTATATTGCGAATTTATGCATTCGTAATCATAACAGAACTTCAATATAGTCTCATTAACCTTGATTATACCTACAGTTGTAATTGCGAGTTCGTCGCCCGATACGGCGACCTTGGCGGAGATATTTGTCGTTTAGAAATAGTGTCGAGACACGTTACAATAAGATTAATGACTTGTGTATTTTTCGTGAGTTTTAAGCGTATTTTAGTACGTGCGGTGCACTCGCGTGCAAAGTGCGCGGTATCACGTTTATTTCACACGGCAAAGAGGTGCACGAAACGTGTCGGTTGTCGCGCGTTTTGTCGTGCGTTTGAGTTGAGTTTTTTCACTTTTGTCGTAAGTGGCACGTTCGTATGTAGCACGAAACAGCGCGAAATTATTCGTCCGAACTTTGAGATCGTCCGTTGAATATAAATTAGTGGCATACCGAGTTATTGATGAATGGGAGAAATGTGTGTTACCTAATGAGGACGTGATGGTAGAATGGAATGTCAATTTTCTCATAATATCACTTGGAGTTTGATCGAAATTAGAGTAGAGATAAAAGTAGATTTTATTTAATATCAGGTTTGCTATTCTTATTTCATGATTATTTTGTGAGCGGGCTGATGTCAACTGAGCTGGTTTCCCCTAAGACTGCCTTTGCTTACATTGCAACCATATTTATAACCTAACCCGCGTTTTAGGATTATGGGATTGAGATCTCGAGATTCCATAAATTCAATCTCTAACAATAACCTTAATGTAGATATTTTGAAAACAATAAGCTACAGAGATCAAACCATTGCAGCCAACCGGTTTAAATAAGATGTATTATAATAAATGGGTACCCACATAGATACGTATTTTACATAACATTTACAATCAATGTTCGTTTCACCTACGACGCTCGTTTATTCGTGCTAGAGAATCCACTGCAGTCACGCGACATTGCAACCTATTGTCTATGCATTGTGAACTATATTCGAATATTTAAGCATTGTTGTTTCGTGACTCGTGTTTCCGCGGCCCGGACGTGCGCCGTCGAACAATGGCACAATGATACCGAGCTCCGCCCGTACCGGCGCCCACCGAGCCTACATCGTCGTGTTGCGTTGCGACACGGGCTAACGAGCTAATGGCCACCGCGTGTTTACGTCGTCTCGGATTTATTTCGCTGAGGAGCTGCAGTATGCGTCGTTATTCGTTTGATATGATAGTTTTTTATATGTATTCAGTGTTTTAATTTGACAATAATTTAGAAAGAGTTTGCAAACGATGGTATTGTAATTTACTATTGATGTATGAATGTTTTATAGCTTGACCTGTTTTTGTATTGGACATTGTAAATATGGAAGAACAGTTGCGTGACAACTATTGCCATGCATCGGGCACATATCCCGAATCCGAACCATTACAAGAAAATCTAAATTAAAACATTTTGTAATGTTCCACTCGGCAATTGAACCCGGGACCTCCCGATCGGCAGTCGCACTTCCAACCAACACGACTACCGAGCCAGTGATAAATAAGAACAAGTGTGTATGATTCCAGGCGCGGGATACATATCGCCCGAGCCGATGTACCCGGACCGGGGGGACGTCTCGGCGCCGGTGGACCCCGCCGCGGCCGCGCCCAAGGACGGCCGGCGCGCGGCCGCGGCCGCCAAGGACGCGCCGCTGCTGCGGCTCAGGAACGGGGCGCTCCACGCCGGCCTCAACGAGCGCTTGGCCAGGGTCGTGGCCCTCAGAAAGGTGCATGTTTTGTAGATATGTGTTTTGATTGAGCTATACATATAGATATTTAATATTTACCTGAACGTCTTGCGTAAGTTTTTTTTTTTTCTATATTTTAGACAAACTGAAAGTTGGGAGGTGATCAAATAAATCCCCCGTAAAATACATTTTGTTATTTATAAGTTATAGTAGTTGAAGATAATCGATGAACGCTGTACACGTACACGCTGATGAAATTTTATAAACATTTCGAAACTTGCCAACTTGTTGGTGTGCCAAGTGCTAGATAAAAATTGTGTTGTATCGGGTCTCACATCACGATGTGACTGTGTTTATCGTATAACCAGTAACTATACGATGGATGGCTACGAGGCGGTTGCGGTCGGTCGCATGCGCGCGTCCTTATCGTCAAGTGGTCCCCCTAGTTTATTAGTACAATAGGCACCTATGGACTGAAATACGCGACGCGTCAATTGGTGGCGCGGAGTCGGAACGCGAGCATCGGTCCGGCCCACCGCGTGCGGCGGTCAGTGAATCTGGTTGTTGCGTAGGGGCTCGTGGGTTCGATTCCTACCTAGAAGAATTATATTTGTGTGATGTGTGCGGAGCACTATTTGTTATTACTGGGTGTAAAAATATATAAGTATATATTTCTATGTATAGGTTTATCTAGTCGGCATGATGGTGGCTTCGGGATCAGGTGACCATGTGTTGAGATGTCCCAAGATATTATGCTTTGTGTCTGACTGTAGTATTGTACCGTTTACTAGCGGTCTGATTCTACCTTGGCCTACTCTGCCCAGAAGGCCTGGAATAATGCTGACCTAAAATATTATTAAGGAATATTTGATATTTAAATATGTACATGCATCTCATAAGATATTAATATTCGATAAATATAAATATGATTATAAAATTTACGCACAAATTGTTTTCTTTGACGACATAACATAACATATATTGTAGCATCCGCTTGCCGACTGGGACGCCACAAAGGGACTGACTTCAGAAGCCAGGACGAGTTGTTTGAAATAGATGGTTCGGCAAATCGTTAGGCCACAACAGCTAGGTAATGCACTGCACGTACCTGAGTCTGCGTGGATCCTCGCTGAG
>DWEI01001307.1:0-17106 GCA_018245875.1 Mysoria ambigua | reverse complement strand
GATTTTTTTCTAGTAGAAAATTTTCTAATTAGAAAATTTTGTAGTGTTCGACCCGGGAATCGAACCCGGGACCTCTCGACTGGCAGTCGCATCTGCAACCAACACGACCAACGAGGCAGTCAAACCAAATAATAACTTCTTGAATTATTTGAGAGGACAGTTTTTATTGTTATTTTATTAAGGTAACATTACGCTTGCAATCCCCGAAGACACAAGCAGAGAGGTACGCGTGCTTGCATTCCCATTTTTCACCCGTTACGTTTTGATCCCGCTATGATATAAGTGGTTAATCCAATACAATATACCGTGCATAAAACGTCTTAATGCACATCGTATATTGTATAGCATAACAGGTTATAGAGGTAATTTACAGTTGTGTAAAAAATTTCATTTCTGACAATATCAGTCATACATCTTGTAAGTATACACTCTCTTTAAACTCTACATAGAAGTATCGCTCTACATGGTTCTATCACACGCTCAGATTGATATTAGATAACTAGTTTTTCAAAATTCCCCATTACACCAGTTACTTATAGCCTGTGCTTAAGGAACATAACTTGACTATCATTTTAATTTTGCATTAAACGCAGTCGGTTCGCGTGAAATCCGCTCGTCTGTGACCTAACAGTAATTGCAGCGTTTATTGCTGGTTTTTTCTTCGCCCATTAGTCCTTTTACGAGCTGCACTGCACATACTCAGCACACGGCACCACAAATAAGGTTATAACAAACTGGCGAATTTGCATCATTTTGTTGCGTTTCTATGTCAAGTAACAAATAAGAAGAAGTTAATCTTTTTGTTTTAATGATTACATTACATTAAAGTTCGGCATGATTATTATGCAGTCATTGATATAGGTAGAGTCAGTCAGTCATGTCAGAGATAGATACAAATTCCAGCGTGGACAGTACTGAGGTAAATCTCACATTAAAGGGGTTGTATAATATTGCTTAATATATTCTTATAAGAAGCGTAGCACATTTTACTACAGCTATAACAACGAATTTTCTCAATACTTCAGGCGTAGGTAGATATAATGGCGGTTTAATAGAATTCAGATTATAATTAATTATTTACAATAATTAATAATTTGCAATATAATTCATTATTAATTATATAATTCATTAATTCTTGTGTCAAATTATTCGCACGCAATATAACAGAAGCTCGCAGCTGCCTGTGCGCAAAAGTCCTTATTTCAATAATTTATTATTTAGTTTGCAGCATTTAGTTTTAATGTACTTATTATCGTTTTGCCTTTAATGTGCCTTCAAATTATTTTTCTTGATCGTTGAACACGGTATCAAGCTATTTCTTTTTATAAGTATAAAAATATATTACCTCCAAATGCACTCTGTCACGAGTTTACTGTATTAATATGTTATTCAGGTCATTTTGAAACGTTAATATTGTATATAACATTAACGTTTATAAAATTAACTCGCGATGAACCAGTGATTTGGGAAGTGAAGGTATAGATACCTATATGAAGAAATTACTTACTGGTTGATATATTCACAAAATACTGAAAATGAGTACTTGAGGTCGGAGCAGCGTATTATTTTTACGACCGTGTAAAAGATTTTATTCTTACGACGATGTCCGGTTGTCAGTGCTATGTAAAATGATGAAGTGAGATAAGGTAATAAAATAAATATAATTTCATTATCAATCTTTTTATTGCACTTATATTGGAAGTGAGTTTCATATTGTTATAAAAGTATTTAGGTCATGTTATCGTCTACCATGTTGCCCGTGTTGATTGAAATGCCTAAGATGCCATTGAGAATATTATGGAAAATTATAACACGCGTAGATTTCCCCACGACGTTAGTGTTATGGCCAGTAGCCAGGGATATTTAGCCAGCCAATATTTAGCCAGTAGCCAAGGATATTTAATTTAAAAAATGGTAATGGTAATTTTTACAAATTCAAAAATCCGCACCAGAATTGAAAATTTTGCTCCACGGGATGTGAGGCTGAAATTCCAACACCATGTGCTGACATTGCTAACGAAGTAATAACGTTCGACGCGACGACAAAAGTTCTTCGAATTTCCAGTTAAAGTTAATTTGAGTTGTCCGAATGTAGAGGTTCTCTGAGATATAACAAAATATGCTTGTCGGTATACCTTTTCGTCTGCACAAAAATATATTCTTATTATCCAAGCCTTTGCTTTATTGTACGAAGTAAATTGCATTGGCTAGCTAAAACTGCACGTTATATCCTAGTTAGGAAGTTCCGTTCCATTTGACCATAAAGAATTGTCATTCGATTCGAAGAATTCATTACATATGTATATTTTTAAAATATTAAACTGCACTCTTAGTTTGTTCTGAATTTGGTTAAAGAGTTTAAAAATATCTACTTCAGCAATCACAGGGAAGTATTTTAGAATTATAAAACATTATAACGACGCGTTTTTGTAATTAAAGTGTCGGTTTCGCTGGCTCTCTTTTCTGGTTTAGTGGTTAACAGAAAATATAGCATGTAATATGGGGATAATTCGTAAGGAGAGGAATATTCGCAGCAGTGGGCTGCAATAGGCGGATGATGATGACGATGATGATGGGTGGAAACAAATCTATTTAAGTATATATTTATATGTAGTTTATCAGCCTCCTGGTTACCATACCACAAGCTCTCTTGACGCTTACTTTAGGATCAGATGGCCGTGTGTGGAGATGTCCCAAGGTATTTATTTATTTACAATGTTGAATGTAATGTGGAGCTTAAGAGTTATGAGTTTAAATAGTATAACCGTCATATTATATCGTCTTACACGTAGAGACGCTATCACCGGTAGGTGGCGTTTGAGTTTTGGAAGAATCATTTTATAGAAATGCAGATACTTCATATATACATACACAGATTTATACACAGGCAGAATTTTCTAGAAATCGCGCGACGTCTTGCTGACATTGGCGCTGAACGAAGGTATTGAATAGAAAATGTAGATTACATTTATGATTTGGTATCTGCTGTCAATCGGTGTTTTCTGGCTACGGATTTGTATGAGACCATAATCAATAATCTACTGACTCTACAATTGCAAATTATTATTAAGAGTTTCAAGAGTCAAATCCACAAAAACAGGAGAATAGAGTGAAGAGATAGTCTTGATTATTCATGATGAGATATTTTTACTGATGATGGTTATATAGGCACATAAGTAGGCACATAGGCACATAGGTCATATAAATAGGCACGTTATGTTGTCGGCGTTCGGTGTTTTCAACACGTTTTGAATATAATTTTAAAATTGTGATTTTGGGATGAACTGCATGGTGAAATATTCAATAAAAATCATTAAAATAAGAAATTATAACAGAAGGGCTTAAAGCAAATAATAAGCAGACTTTAGGTAGGTACTCACATTGTTAAGTTATATTTTAGTAGTCTCATTGTATAGGTACTCACTTATTAAGTATCGTGGACTTCCAATAGAATCTTCAGAAGTTGCAAAACATTTATGAATTTCAAGGTAGAAGAAAAATAATTGAACTACACTGTCTGTTTTTTGGTATAAATAAATCAACTCAGTGCGAAATACTTAAATTTAACAGGGAACAGAACTTTTTAGTTTTTTAAACATATGAAAATATTAACACGTTGATGTGTTGGCATTTAACAAAATTAACGTATAGCATCGAGTTCAATTTATTCATGTAAGCGTAGGTAGGTACAATACAAGGAAAACCTTTTTTCCTTCTTGGTCATGATTTTATTTACTCATGATATCCATATTACTCCATCCAACTTACTTTCAGAGCTTTAGCATTATTTTTTTGTTTATGTTTGATTTAATTCGTACGGGCCGTGTTTTTTGCCAATTATGACGATCTATTTAAAACGACATTATAACATGTATATGATCTACATTTTGTTCCTACAGTCTCACTATATGAGACGGCATGTAGGATTAACCATCGAAATTTCCATTTACGACACGCTTGCCTCAATTTGGCCAACGCGAAGCAATTACGACTCTATAGTGTCGCCAATTTTCAGTAAAACGCCGTCGTAAAGCGCGATATCCCGCTGCGAAAACGCTTTATTTTCCTATAAAAGCGTTTTATCCACGTATAAAAGCTTAAATCCGCGCGGAGCTTTCTCCCGGCGGCGAGTCGGCAAAAAGAGCATTAGCGCGGCCCCGAGGCAACATGGCAGCGGCACGCCCCGAGCGCGGAGCGCGCCGCCGCGCCGTTGGCCGCCGCCTCCCGCGCCCATTGGCCGGCGCCGCCTCCTGCCCGCGCCGCGCCGCGCGCTCAGTCGCCTCCGACACCTCGCGTGGTCCGCTTGCGCGTCAGTTGCTCGCAACTTATTCGCGCAACTACATACGCGATCTATTTGTGATTGGAACTTCTCGTTTCTTTTCCCGAACTCTACCGCCGGTTCATATGTGTGCGAACTAACTTGCAATTTTCTAACGAATTAAGTGCATCCATTGAGTTTTAGACGTTTAAAACTTTGCATTGGCAGTGAACTTTAAGTTATAAGAGACATTAGAAGTTTTAGTGGACATTACGATTTGAGGATTGAAGGTCCGGCATGCGGAGATGCACGCACGGAGAGGAAACATCAGTCACGGTACCGCACTGCAAACAGTGACCAGGCGCTGATCGGCGCGCGAGGAGCTGGAGGCGCATCGTCGTGCTGCAGTGTGATGTGCCGTGTGCGGTGACGGGCGGCCGCAGCGAGCTGGGGGCTAGCGAGGCGCCGGGCGCGGGGCGGTGGCGCGCGCGTGCGCTGGATGCGGTAGGAGCGGCGGCGGGCGCAGGCGGCGCGGGCTCCGCCGGCGGCGCCGTGGCGATGACGGTGCAACGGGACGAGCGCGACGCGCGCGCTCCGCGTACGAGGTTCATGATCACAGACATACTGGACGCGGCGCCGAGGGACCTCAGCGCGCACAGGGACTCCGACTCCGACAGGTCGGCCACCGATTCACCAGGTCAGATGTTAATTCTGCTTATTTATAGTAATGAAAAATTTATAAACCACAATCTCAGAGGAAATCTGAGGAACATTGGCGACAAAGTATACAAACCTTTAGACAGCATGTCATACTTTGTATGTGGATATCAGATGACGATGAGGGTATGCCTTACAGTTAATCTAAATAACTATAACACTGAATAGATATTAAAAAGTGAGTTAATATAAGGTAATTGATATGACAAGGAGAATAACAAATGTTTAAATTCTAATAACAGTGTAACATTGTTGGCAATGGGGCAATAAATACATTATGTTACATAAAAGATTATTAGCTAAATAAGCAAAATATGTAAAAATATATAAAATTTACATATTCATTAAGAGAACATACTTCAAGCAATAATAACTGATACAAAATTTTAAAAATTAACTGCGTATTTTAAAAGACAACGTCAAAATGGCACTGCAGTCGTAAACATCTTTGGAGAGTCTAAGAAAAGACATCAACGACCGCCCCCTCGTATGTTACCTTCATCTATTATTTCTATTTCTGAATATATTGCTTTATATGTGACAATTTTATTGAAAAGTAATATCACACCTGTATTATTTCGAAGAGCTAGGCAGAGAAGTGTAGTACACTCTCGCGTTTCACCGACTACATTGTACGTCCCATCATGGTGTATTGGAAAAGTTTTTATTACTGAAAAGTCTTAAAATCGTCATAAAACTATATCGCGTCCAACAATTTATCGCAAAATATACAATACTGGGAATTGCGATAATCAACAGTCACGCGAGTGGCCGGGATATCTGCGAGTTTACACAGAAGCGGTTATAAAACAATGGGCGGTTAAAAATATTTTTAAATTATGCAACTGTTATTAAAATAACTATCAATCAAATTTAATTATGGATGGACGTCTGCATATTTGGCCTTAATATTATTACTTGTAAGTAAATAATAAAATGAAAATAATCAAATTATTCTTTTTATATCTGTGTAATTTGACAGTTACATAATGCTGTACCTACCACGCTTTTATACGAAAACCCTCAACAAATACCACAATTTAAGTATCTGTTAAATATGTTGTAAACTGTGAATTTAGTTATAAAATTAAAATTCATCAAGAAAAAACAAAATGTGCCAAAATAATCATTAACACTGTTATAGTCCCATCTGAAACACGACAACATGGGATCGATTCAAACGAACCCACTTGGAATGTGTTCATTTTGTGACCTTGCCAAGGTCACGTGTCCAGGTGTGGCGAGGCTGCAATGCGATCCCAAATAAAGCTTTGTCACAGCGCTCGACGGGCCGCCACGAATCTGACCGAGTGTAACAAATTTCAAATGACGGATGTTGGGAAACATTCAATTTGTGTTAGTTTGAACTACGACAGCCATCCATATCGATTAAGTAATACGGACGCCCGAATTAATGTTTGTATTTTGATTAGAAATAATTCAGATGTAAAATATTTTGTATTGTTTTTGTTCTATGTTCGTCGTCTTAGTTTTTACGACATATATAAAAAAATACTTCAAATGTCTGTATTTAAAATCTGAGTACGGATACTGATAAGAAAGTAGTTTAATTAAAAGAATAAACCATAAAAGTACAATAAATAGAACGAGACAGTTTTTTGATTATTTATAAATATAATAGATTTTATTCGAAGACTATTTACTCTTACTAAAAGAGGTTTTAAAGTTAAATAAATATATCTTCTAGTGTTAATGATATGATAAACAATCCGCTTGTCATATGAATTGATATTTGGATCTTCAAATTAACTCTGATGAACTGTATCTGATGTTTTCACTGGCGTATGTTGAAAATAACATTTTAATATATATTTTTATATAACCTTTACAAAAATATTTCAAAAAATTGTATGTATTAATTAATGGTCCTGGGTTCCATTCCCAGGTTACTTAGGATCCACTTTAGGATTTTTCTAACTTAGATTTTGTAACCTCGGTGTATTGCATTAGACTCACCACCTATATTTTCTATAGTGCGACCAAAACGTAACTGGTGAAATGTGGTAGTGCACACGGGCACACTTACCGCCTACCTGTTCGTGGATTACAAGCGTGATGTTATGTTGTTGTAACTAACCTTAAAGTTTTTTTTGTTATGTTGAATATAATTAGAAATAAATTTACATTATTATCTTACATAGTTTATTGTTATATAAGTTACATATAACCGACTGCTTTGTTGATTGGAGTGGTTCCGAGCGCGACTGCTGGTCGTCGGTACGATCACCAGTTCAGGTAATATTGGATTTTTTTAATTGGAAATTTCTAGAAGAACCTCGAAGTCTGAATGTTTGGTCGGTGTGCGGCATGAGGCCCACGCCCTATTTCATGATGTGAGGTAACTCCATCACCGTGGAATAGGTGGTGAAGGGTTGCAGCGATACACTGTACAACTTGTACAAGTCCAAAATTCGATTCACTGCTAGACATTTCAGCTGCAAATTCTTAGTTAGAACAACCCATAACACCGTAGTACAATACTGTGTCAGCATATGTATATGTCTGTTTTTGTGCCCTTGATCGATAAAACTACATATAGTATTCCATAGAATATTCGTGTCTTGATATAGTTATAGCGAATTAGAAAGCCTGATGATTGAAATAAATGTAGTAATGAAGTTACTAACCAGTTTAATGCGATAAATGTAATTTTAGTGACATAAAAAAATAAGCAAAATGATTTTAAAGTTACACATAATGTCATTTTTTTCATAGTATTTACTTAGATTCTTAAGCGTTGGTAACAGGAGATAATACATAAGACATTTAACAGTTAAAAAATTAGTTACTTAGTTCTCGTATAGTATTAAATATTTTTAATAATATATAATCAACTACTTTTAAATTAAACTGCCTTCTTGGTCGTATTGGTTGTAATCGCGACTGTCGATTTGGAGGTCCTTGATTCATATCCCGGGTTGTACATATCAATTTTCACTGAGGAACGGTTATGAACGTAACGAAAATTCACGCCTGTAATCCCCGAAGAGATAGGCAGAGGAATATAAAACACACCCACGTTTCACCAGTTACGGAACGGTTATGAAATCTGTCATAACGTGGTACAATATCAATTTCAATTTTAAATTTATATCATATGGTAAATTATATAATTTGTGCATAAGACAAATGAAGAAATAAGTCAGCATATGACCGGGCGATGCAACGATAGTTAAGGTCGCGAGACTTGATTTTTACTCCCAAGTCTTCATTTTTATTCCCAAGTCTTCATTTTTATTCCCAATTCTCCTTGGTTTTTATTCCCAAGTCTGTCTGACCTTTGAACAAGTGAACTGTAATCTTTTATGCCAGTGTTCGTGCAGGGCTTGAAACTGTCATGTAATCATTATTGACCGTTTCGGCAAAACGACCATGAAATTGTGAGATTCGATAATGTTTATTATATTTATATACTTACATACGTTTATTCTACACTTGAGGCCATATACTTTGATTTGTATCTTATTTTCAGTAGAATTTTACAATTTTTAAAAATTGCAATAGAATTTCGACCACTGCTGGGCCATTAGTGTTATGTATTAAGAATATATAATATAATCATTCGACTGATTTTGTCTGTCTGCCTACCCATCTATAGTAAATCATAGCTGCGTTATTTCAGAAGTACATTGGAACACTTTATTTATTAGTCTCTACTTACGAAATCCATTAAACTTTGTGTTATAATTACATTATTACGCCAGTTCATTATCGGGGTAAGAAGAAAGATCCAAGTGATATATACCTATTTTCATTTATTATTTTCATGCCGACGTCTATATTTCCTGATTTATGCAACCTAAATTTATTCAAGACAAGAACCAACAGAAAGTTTCTGGACAAGCGTGCTAAGTCCTAAGCTGCATCTTACTTATTATCAGTCGCCACAAGCGGGGTTACCAAAAATTAAAAAATCAAATCTCTCTCATTACAGACCTGACCTGTCTGTTACCAACTATTCAAGTAAACTAAAACGGAATATTATAATTACCGCTTCGTAATCGCAGATAAAAACGCTATGACAGTGTAAGATCTAGCCATAAATAAAAGTATTTCAATTTTAAATCGTTGAATTGTATCTACAACTCTTCGATTGGTAATGTGGTACTCACAAGTGGTACTCATATTTGTTCTTGGTATCCCGGTAAAAAACTTGGTAAAAATGCTGATCCCAATCTTCATATTCACAACGCATCTTAGTCTTACAATATATATATCATTCCTGTTTTATATTGCGTATGCCAGACGCATTCACCATTCATAACTATATCTATCATCGGGACGTCGATATAATACGTCCACTTGTGAAAGTCCTATACGGTTGTCCTAATAGTCCTATACATTCATATTACGACATTGCTTTGTTACTTATACACCTTACACATTCATATTTATATCCAGAGTGCCGTGTTCCTAATGTTTTAATGTATGATATACAGTGAATACCTACGCAATACATACGTTAAATGACCGAGTGGCTTGACAGAACATGTCTGTTATGTTTTGTAGAGTGAAAAAAAAAAAGTATTTAATGCGCGCCAACTTGGCCATAATTCATTATCAACGAGCGCTGCATATTATAATAATGTATATATAAATATTTATTAATTCGAAGTTAGGTACCGCATGTAATCTGTGCGTCGTTAATTAAAAACAGCTCGTTAAATTTTAATTTGACCAAGATGAGAACTAATTATAGTATATAAGACATGCTCGTTATCAAGATTAACTTTACAAGCCGTCTATTTACATTTTTAAATGATTTTGTGTATGTAAGTGCACGCTGTATTCCATAGTCGGGTTTACGTTGATGTGTTTTATACAGATATATTTATATATGCACATATTTACTGTTTATTTCTCGAACACTCGATGGCGCTTATAACGTTACCGGTACAAAGCGTAATTTGTACTGATTTGATGTAATGAAAAATAGTGTGTTAATGTTTAATAATTATGTACTTGTGTAAAAAACTAAAGACATATACGTTTTATAATATTCTATTTATAATTGTTAACTTTGTACCAAAAACATAATACCGACTACAATTTCACGACGCATCCCCTAATTTTGACAGAAAAAAAAATATTATTGTTCATATGTATCAAGCGAGCATGTATCTCTTGTGTCGAACTTGTTAGGGACCTTTCTATTGAGCCGTTAATGTACAACAAAGCCTATAAATTATCAACATAAATATAAATTAACAATTTGGAATATCTCGGATTGAATGTTTGAGCTGCGATCGCATTATCGCTTCGACGATTTAATAGACAAGCCGATAAACCCCGAAGCGTTAAATAAATTAAATAATAAAACGTATAATGGGCACGATAAATACAACCAGTTCCTAACACTCGGCGCGGAGATAAGTGAACCCTTATAAAACGGACCAAATTAATCCTGGATGAAAGGACACTCAGCGCGCGAGAGGGAACGGAAAAAGTGACGTCATAATAAGCTTTTTGTCAAACGTCAAGCTCTGAGTTCACTTTGAAAAATTTTAAAATAGCTGACCGAAAACGTGCAAGTTGATGGCGACGTGTGTTCATGTACAATCGCGTCCATAACTCCAATTGGAAATTTATAGAATTAATTAAGGATGAGTAATAAAGTTCTACACTCAATTTAATACGCACTTTAGTTATTATCCACCCGTCTATATGCGTTATCTTGAGAATTTACCTCTCAATTTCCGTTTTCAACATCCGTTGGCGGCAATTAAACGTCTACATGCAACTGTAAATATGAACCTTGTGGCGGTTATAATTTGAAAAAAAAACGCACTCCGCGGAGAATGTGAAAAATACAATAATTAAAGCAATTAGTGCTTACACAAATCTGCCTGACAATTTAACAAAGCTATTAACGTGAGGCTGTTATTTTACGATTTAATATTACAGTGGTCCATCGTCGCATTTGGAAAGTTCTGTCCCGTGTTAGAACAATAAGAAAATAAGGTTTTCATGTTACAAAAATATATGTATTATACGCATCCTAATATACCAAACTCCAGTAATATTATAAACGCTTTAAAATGAAATCAATTGAATTGTATTAATATTACAATTAAAGACATAAACAGTTTAATTAACAATTATGAAGGCGCCTGTACATTTGCCACCCGAGCAACGGATTCGTTGGGTCGTTATACGAAATGTCAAACCTAAACTCGACCGCGCACCATCGCTTCACTAAGCTGCTTAGCATACCTTACTTGCAACACTGTTAGGTCAAACCATAATCGACTACCAAATTATACAGCATAAAGTCCATATTCCCATCAACAGATATTCCTCCGTGACTTTTGGCATCGCGATAAGCACAGTTTGAAGGTGACAATTCTTTCATCGCGCTCAGTTGATAAAATCAAAACTTTTTAGTGCGTCGACAATAAATAGATTATCAACGATATAAATAGGGCCAGTCCGAATTCTCATATAATGCCGTACCTATTCGCGGCTTTGTGTCGCTTTTGACAGGCGATGTGAGCTGTGAAATTGGGTTCGATTTAAAGTATAAAAGTTCGTCTTAAGACTTTCGGGGATTTATTTTTTTCTGTAAAGAGGATTACTTACAGTTTGTTTGGTTACACTAATGTTGAGACTGTCAAGCCACCGGCTCGATAATTGAACGAACTTCCACGGAAAATGATTACGAACGATGTTTTACATTTTTTTCCTCGCTCAGCACGTAAATAACAAGCCTATTTTGACACTCTGATATACAAGGAAAGTGATAAGGTAAAAATAGGAGGTAAAACACATGTATATATTTTATACAATAACGTAACATACTCGTAGTCCCGAACTCCTCCGCATAGAATAGTCCCAGGTTTGGCCAGTTACGTTTATATCCCAACATGTCTTAGGTAACGAGCCTCTTGCCACTCACATAAATCCATACTCTAAAAATTCATTACTACTAAAATTACATACTACTAACAATTCTAGTTAAAATATTCCCAATAGGCCGACCAACTAGTCAATTACTTTATATAAGTAAAATGTGTTACCATGTTTGGAGTAAGAATAGGTACTAATATTTATGAAAAAAGTACCAAATCAACGTGGTCCAACTTCATGTCACATTTGCATGGTCAGTTGCTATCATACATATTTGTGTGAAGGCACCGTGTAATAGCTTTTGACGATCCACTTGAATGGAAACCAGAAAGCATCGGAAAATTCATAATTTTTCATCCGATTACACTTCGATATAGTAAGCCAAATCACGTAGCGCTGGTTGAACTAACATCCGCTCAATATACGATATATTTAAATAAAAAGCTCAAAAAGTATTAGGTTAGCAGGAAGTAAATATCTTCAGTTAGTTTTCCTCTACGGTCTATAATAAATTGAGAATTCAAGCCTCTGTAGATTTTTTCCTCTATTAAACTTGTTCCTAAAAGTCCATTAGATAATTACATATTAACAATTACATTAGGACGACGTTAATTTTTAATACGTTATCGGTAATATAAATAGTCCGTTTGCTTTATTCGAGTGATTAATGTGTCTTGCAAAGTGTATTAACGAAGTTTTACACAGACTAATATATATTGCGAATTAATGATATGTTGAAAAAAACACTGCAACTTTTATTTGAGGAAACATTGCAACTTTAGAATTGGTTTTAGCCATTGGCACAAAATATTTATTGACACTTAACTACATATACCGTACGAGAACGTTTTAAAGTTAATTGAGTTTGTGGCAAAATCGGTATTGTGTTCAAATTGATATTGTGATAAAATCAGTATCATGATAAAAGAGTAAGTATTTTCCTTTGAATATTAATTACAGTTGATGTAATTTCTATGAATGGCAGTAGTAAATAATCTAGTATTTTAAAAAGTTAGTTCTAAATAGGTACATATTGTAATACGAAACAAATTGATTCTAGTAAATTCTAAAAAAGAAGTAATATTTGGATGCTCTTGAAAAATCTTAACAGAGATAAAGGCTGTATCAATATATACTGATGTTTAAAATACGGAAGCCTACACTAACAGTAGTTCCATCTTTGAGTTTAAGTTCGATTTAACCAAGATGAGCCTTCAATGGGACTCGTCCAAAATCGAGTTGACAAACCAAAGCATAAGAGCTTTTGAGCTAATTCTTTGGAACCTTTGTCAATATGGAGATCCTACACGTATTCTACTATCGTTTAAATGCGAATTGTTCAGTGGACTTCTTGGTTTGATAGTTGTGGCCAAAATAATTACTATTTATATCGAGAAATTACGAAATATATGTATATTGAACTGTACGAACAGCACTGCGAATATCAATTGGCTATGCTGGTATTAATTGTTTATAAGACTATTAGTTGAAGTAAGTAAGTTAAAGTACCACAAGAATAATGATATCATTCCACTATATGTATAAAATGTTAATAACCGTAGAGTTTAAAATATTAAAATATTTGTTTTATATAAAGTCGTTGACAGAGGTTTGCTAACCCTGAGGACTGAAATGGTCATGTTTAATAAGCATGTAGTCTGGCACACTCACCTATCACGTTAAATAACGAATTGATTTAATAAACTCGCTTCATAGTAATCATGGCGTGCAGTTACTGCTAAATATCTCGTACTAACGTAGACTATTTCTTGGTTCATTGGTCTATTTCTTGGGGTAGCGCGTTTGTTGGTATATTTTTATAAGATAGTATTATTCCAAAGCCTTTACGTTACATCCGTCGTTGTAGTAAGCTGATAATCAGATTTGTCGCCAGTGAATCTGTTGTTCAGGTAGCCGATCTGCCCATTACTTGCTTAATTAAATTAACCAAGCTTAAGCGCGTTACTATAATTGGTAGTAATTAATTAAATTACATTTCTAAATTAAACTGATTTAAGAGTACGATCTCCGAATCGAATGGAAAAGATAGTGAGGCATAATATCACTTACAGCCGAAACGAATCATCAAACCTAAAGTAGAGTAGTGGGTATGTTAGTAAACATAATCTAAAGTAACCTGTACTGATTGTAAACGATCTCGTTGCTTTTATGACTTTACTTAGCTTTGATTTTTTTTAATAATTCAAGATAACAACTTTTACATATCTTTATGCCAGATGGGAAAGGTTGAGAACACCAAGTGCCAAATATCTCACAGACACTACTTACAGACCTGCCGCGCTCTGTCTGCATTTATAGAAAAACTTTTACTGGTGTAAAATAGGACTATTAACACTTCTTCCTATCCTTCGAGGAAATACAAGGCTATAACATACCTGTAACATGCCTGTAACATGCCTGTAACATGCCTGTAATATACTTGTAATATGCCTGTAATAAGCTGTTACGTCAATTACTTGCACAATTTAATTTCTATTTACAAATCTCTTCCGGACATGTCCATTGCAAATATTTTGAGACGGAACACGCAACGATCATCTAACACTCTCTCACACGTGACATAACAGCCTCAATGCATTGTTAACACGCCCCAGTCTACTGTGCATCACTTAACTAACGCCACAATGCTCTGCGAGGAGGTCGCCGTAATTAGGTAAATGTGTAAACGCTAAAACAATTATATATCAACTCGCTGCCGGCTTAGATAATGATTCCAATTAAATTAGACACTTCTAGAGTTAACAGACGTGTTTGTTGTTTTTTTTTTATGTAACTAATTAAAATAACTACAATAAATTTGAGCAATAGCTTATATTATTGTTTGTTAGTGTGCGCGTGAATGTGTGTGTGTGTGTGTGTGTAACAGTTTTATATTGCTCATATGTGTGTTCGTTAATTTGATTTCTTACTGTGGTGATAAACACAGCGGATGTTAAATGCAGTTAATTTTTTTATGTTCTCTGATGTATACTATTCTTTTATTGTATAAACACGTTTGAATTTTAACAATATTAGCTGAATAATAACAATTCTTTTTTTATTTTTTAATATATACGAGTACAATGGTCCAATGTTGAAGCCAATCAAGACGTTAGACGGAGACGGGTGCTCGTACAAATAATTTGGTTATAAAATGTACGCATGGAGTTATAATCTCAGGGCAGAGATTATGGGCAAATTACCGTGATTCAGTAGTGATGATCGAGGCGATAAATCATATAATGATGGCCTGCGTAATTTTCCAGTGAACTTGCGTCAGTATGAGTCCCCGAGCTATGGACTGCGGCGTCTATGTTCAGTTACTGTTTTTTAGAAAATTATAATTCTTCTTTATCTCGCGACGTTATCTTCTGATGCGCGCTCATCAACTATGCACATTTTCTAAGCATTTTTTAAATTTTAAAGTTAAGTAATGTCGAATGCCATTGATTTACCATCTGTTTTCATTAATTGGTTATTTAGCGGGCGACTACTCATCGGAAAGTCCTGAGTTCGAATCCCGGATCCGGTACTATTGGACTTTTGTACCTGAAAATTTGACTTACATTTTCTAGTTTAAACGTCTACGTCTGTGGGACGTACGCTTACGATAACTGATGTAACGTGACAGTGTACAACACTCCTCTGCCTATCACTTCGCAGATTACAAGCGTGATGTTACGTTTCTTTTATATTATAATAGCGGAAAAGGGTATCATCAGTTACATAACGTTGTGATAATGTCACTGTACAGACCTATTACATAGTTATATTTTTTTCTCAAACACGCGTCAAGTTTTGTATACGATTAATTGCTAAAACATTTCGTCGGTATCTATGTATATTATTGCCTTATATACCGACCACACTCGCACGTGTCCTCGAACTAACTCACATACATATGCTCCTCGCGCCAATCGGCGTTAGCTTTTGAAAGAGAACCTTCGATTTACAGAACAATTCGCGGACTAACCTGGAAAAACACACATGAATGAAGCTAGCATATAATCTAAGTAAATACTGCTAATTAGGTGGAGGTACGATTATTATGTACATGTTAGCGAACATTCCACATATTATGGAATTATAATAATAATGTCAAACTTAATACTTTTATTATAACAATGAAAAAATTAAATTCTCGTATTACTCAATATTCTTAATGGTAATAAATGATATAAATAAATAGCTAACGTTTAGGCGCACTGCCGACCCTACATTCCATTCGAAGCGGCAGTCACCGAGGCCATTGTAAAAATTTAATTAAGAATGCAATTAGATCAGGTGAAAGTTGATAAAATATAATGTAAGTGTCGCCTGTGGAACAGATCAATCAGTCAACTCTGATCCGTTAGTACGATCATATATTATAATGTATTTATAGTTTGGACCGTTTATTTATATTGTATTCTGTTCTGTTGCGTTGTGAACGTTGACAAACAAGCAAACGGACAGTTTCGTAATAAATGGTCAAAGTTACCTAAGTAAGACAAAGTTACCTAAGCGAAGCAAAGTTACCTAATTAAAATAAACTTACCTATGTGAAGTTACCTGAATAAATAATAAATCACTATCCTTTAAAACTTGGCGTTACCCAATAAATTGTGTCGATGTGATAAGCCCGATATTTTAAATCTTCGCATCATCCAGCTTCTTGTTCGCGGAGTGAACGCGGAAGCGAATCTGGCCTTAACTCTATCCGTTGCGTGGCTCACTGAGCCGAGGGTGTGCGATCGGGCCGCGCGTTTTTATTACCAGGATATTGTTACAAAAGCCCGCGTATAAAAAGCTTGGATAAGGTATTAAAAAAAGAACGTAGCGTCACGCCTGTAACTCCCGAACAGGTTGACAAAAGAGTGCGATACACTCCCACATTTCACCAGTTTCGTTTACGTCCCACTATGGAATAGGTGCTGAGCCTATCGTCATGCATCGGACATATTCAGACTCCGAACCACTAATAGAAAATATAATTAAGAAAATTCAAATCCAATTCCAAAAAGAGAGCCATCAAATTTCTTTGCTTGTATAACTGTCGTGATTTTTTATTTGTATTTCACAAATGTATGTACAAGCGCGATTTATTTTCACGATATCAAATCTCAGTTGTATTATGATATAATGTCAAACGAAGTCATTAAAATTCAATAGATATTTTACAATAATACTGTCTCTCATGCATAGAACATTCAAAAAATTTAATCTTTGAATAAATGTATTTTCTTACTTTCTTTAAATAGGGCGTACATTAGACGACCAATCTT
>DWEI01001306.1:0-17113 GCA_018245875.1 Mysoria ambigua | reverse complement strand
CATATAAATGTCATTACAGATAAGTTTACGTTAGTTCGTACCGCGCCCACAACTGAGAATAACTAACAAGAAACTCAGTGGGGTTCTCTTTATTTGTACAAAATACATATTATAATATTAAATATTCTATTATAATTATATTCTATTATCAAAATACATATTATAATATATTTTAAACAAATTTCGTCGTTACTCACGACTGCCGATCGAGAGGGTCTGAATTCGAATCCTGTTTGGAATTTTCAGACCCATAATTTTTGGATACATTCTTTAACAGCAGCTCGGATTGCTCCCAATATATGGCAACACATTCACCTCATACTCGTCTGCTTACCTCTTCGGAGATCACAGGCGTTATGTTACGCTCAACAATATCGTGTCTATATATTTGTTGGTATAGTTAATAGCTTGAGCTAAAACATATTTGTAAAGTGTGTGGCCGTAGCAAATAGTAATAAAGCCTACATTTGAGTACATCGTTTTATTGAGGAGACGGATCGTTTCATTTTGCTAAATGTTGTTACGTACAGCGTAAGTTTGTTGCTAGCTCGTTAATTGATACTATGAAACGATGTAGCCACATAGTTGACGCAATATTTTCTTCGCAAAATTATGGAGAGTTCGTTGTTTTGACGATACGCCACGCGAAGACGCGACAGAATTCAGCTCGAAACTTAAGTATGGACGTATCTGTTGAAAAGGAAAGCTGTAATGTTAAATCAAACATTTAACATTTGATGGAAAGTAATCTTTTTTATCATTGAAGCGTTATAAAGTCGGAAGTTATAGAGCTAGTATTATTAATCTACGATTAGCTTTTGGATCTTTCAGATCGGTGATGTATGAATATAATTAATTACCATCCGTTCAAATTAAAACAAAATGTAACGATTAACGTATTTAAGAAGGATGTTCTGAGCATGTTCTCAGTACATTCTCGGTAAACAAGAATTAAAAAGGAAAACAATATGTTACGATAAATGGGTCTATATTTTGTTGGCCGTAAATCGTAATAATATGCATATAATTTATTTCTTATTAGTGCCATGACGAATTTTATCAACTGTATGTTAAAATGTTCTTATATAAAATACATTATTTTTTGAGAATTTGAGACCTAAAACTATATTTATAACAGCACCTTAGATTTAAAATTCAACTTTTTACTCTAGGCTACTGGATTCCATTTCTGGCACGTCATACGTTCAATACAAAATATGCGGTTTAAGCCTAAATATCACTTGGTGTAACAGCGAAGAAAATCTCGAAAGGTGACCCAGCAAAACTCCGCGAACCCACACTGGATAATGGTCAAGTTTGATCAGACTGTGGCCGTGCCCTTGAGAGGGAAGACTAGTGACCAATAGTAAAACCATGAGAGTGTAAATAATGATCGTTATGAAATCCGTCTAACTTGTGTCATCACCAGTCGTGTAAATTTAAACATACCTTGAACAAATGGCCACATAATATATGGCATAAATGTAATTCCATTTTCCCCGAGTGGTATATCCTTAAAATCTTATTCGAAATGTAAAATGTCCCTCTCTGTTCTATTTATCTGCGAACAACACGAACGACGACGCGATATGTTACTTTACTTACGTCGTAAATCTTTTGTGTACACAGCCAGTTTGATTTAATCAAACATGTCGGTCAGGTCCTGAACTCGACCGATACGATATGTATCGGGACGGTTCGCCCCGTCGAAATTATGTATAGCTTTCGGTTCACGTGTCAATATTGTTTAGGGCCAAAGTCGAAAAACATGTAAGTACGTTTCTTTGTATAAATATAAAAAAGAAATTAGACTTTTTGCGATATAAAATTCCTTTATTTTGCTGTATATATGTTACTTGAAACATTTATAGTAGTAAAAGGAAAGATAGACTTGTATTTTCGAACGACGAGTAACGATACATTACTTACATTAGAATAATGTGACACAATAAGTATACATGATTTCATTTAGAATTTGTTTAAAAATATATTTATGGTTTTATTATGATTTAGATTTTTTGGGTATAGGTACTATACTCAACGTTCTGTACATATGTATAACGTCTCCAATACAGAGGTATTGTAGAAAACGGGGTGGCTGCTTACGTATTAAATACAATCACATATTAAAATACAATATAGACTTAGGAGTGTAACTTCACGCCTGTACTCTCCAAAGAGATTGGCAGAGTCGTACTATGGAATAGGTGGTGAGTTTATTGCCATGCATTTGGCACATATCGAGACTCCAAGCTACAACTAAATAATCTAAGTTAGAAAAATCCAATAATGCTCGACCCGGGATTCGAACCCAGAACTCTCGACACTTACTAGAAATCAACAACACTAACCAGGCGGTCAAGTTAGTAGTACCACGGCTGTGAAAAATTAATATTTAAAATTGTGGTTGGTCGTGTTGGCTGCACGAGCGATTGCCGATCGGGAAGTCCCGGGTTTGATTCCCGGGTCCAACATCACAAAAATTTTCTAATTTCGATTTGATGGCAATAGGCTCACATGATAGTGTTTTGCATTCCTCTGCCCACCTCTTGGGGCATAACAGGTGTGAAGTTACGTTACGTAATATATACGATAAAATTATCTTCGAATCTTTCCCTAGGCGTTTGTGAGTAAGCACTTCAATTTACCGACACCAATGTGTTTACACCACACTTGCATTTTTCCTACCACCTTTTCTCCCTCTGTTGCTCTAAATAACTTGTAATTTATTATTCACGCTTTCGGCCGCCGGTTTCTGCATAATAGGCATATCTCATCTGCTTAAATATTAAGGGAAACTTAACTTTGGTGATTTCTAAGATTGTGGGAACCGAGAAATTACTCGTATCTTTCTGGAGAATTTTTTTATGAAATGTGAAAAGCTTCATATTTAAGAAGTCTACGTCATTGTTACATGAGGTTCTAGATTAGAATAACCACATTGGAGTCGTTATTCTTAAGGAATAAGTTTAAATCTAGAACGAAGGCGAACATTAGCACCTCGTACCATGTATAATCAGTTACGACTGCTGTTTCCATAAACAGCGTACTTGATTTAAACAACTTGTAACACTTTTTTTTTTTTCAAATTATATTGATTAAGTTAGCGAACTCGGTATGTACATAATTTATAATAAGGGACTATAAATATATGTTTAATATCATCACGCCGGGTCCTCTATGAGGTAGTTAGCGATCACTCGATGCCAAACATCTCCATATTTTTAACCACCTAACAAATTACAGCATATCAGGTCTGTTACTATGTATTTGTTTAAAAAATTTAAAAACAAGAGCCGCAGTGACTTCGTTATCGAAAAAGAAAAAAACTTCGCTTTGTATACAATTTACCCTTAAGTCTCGTATTACCCTAAAGTGCCGCGACATCGTATAAGCTTTTGCGTCTCATTTGCGCCGATTCGTCGAAGGGTGGCGTTTGAGGCGCACAAATGTAGCGTGAACCTGCCATATAAACAATCACTTTAGAAAGTCTTCGAAATGAGGTATACATTTTGACGATATACAAGCTCGGATGTCACATTGCTTATCTCTATAAATGGTGTTGAGTTCATTCCATATAAAAATCTATGTATTTCATGTTCAAATAGAAATTTTTACCTATCCAGAGAGTTGTAAAGCTATACTTAAATTTACGTAACTTTCTAAAGTCGATATGTATTCGAACTCGTTACCCTCAGAATGAAAGTAAACATACAACATTATCTACCATATTTACCTCCCAATCGAGTAAAATACAATAAACAAAATCAACGTATACCCTGGGATTTAATTTTATCAATGTCTACGCAGAATCATCCAAGCCATAGTGCCATGATGTAATCGTACAAGCTATTGAGTCTCATTCGCATCGATTCGCCGCGTTCAGGGTGAGTTTACGACGCGTAAACTGAGCCTGAGCACCTATATCGCCGATCACTACAAGACTACGAATCGTAGTACGTCTCTGCCAATGTTGTGGCGGGCGTTGTTACGCCTATATATTTAAACACATAACGATATAGTTTTGCCGACCATTATACTGTTCCGGGTCTCCTCTCAGAATAAGAGGGTTAAGGCCATGGTCTGCCACGCTGGTCAACTGCGGGTTTACAGATTTCTCTAAACAGACTCTAAGGTTTTCAGTGCGTTTTCCTCATAATGTTTTCCTTCAGCATTATAACAAGTGTTATTTAAACTTCAAAACGCATATTTTCTAAAGAGGTGCGTGTTAGGATTTATACCAGGGCCTCTGGAATGAGAGGCCAAATTTTAAAGCATAAGCTATCACTGCATATTATTTTGGTAATTACTTTTTTCAATTGTAATTCATCATCATAACGTAAGAACGCCGGGCGTGTGGTTTTTGTTATTAACTAACATTTTCACTTAAATTAGACTGAAGTACAGAGTTTATATGAGCGATTTGCGTGTACACTTTTCGGTAACGCTACAGAATTTTCCAAACACAGACGCGACAATTTTCATATCCCGACACGCCATTCGTACGTGCCGTTGTATCCGACACGCTGTTGGGAGCGTCATCCGCTTTCTTTTCAAAACAAAGCCTAAAAGCGCCAGCCAGTGCACCGCGGCCGGAGCTACGCGAAGTGCACAAATGTTTACGCTCTACGCGACTCCACTTCGCACTACTCAGCTGTGTCTACACGTTTTGTACTGGCCTTACATGATAATAAACAACATAATACACATCAAACCTCCAGCTACGCGAAGCGACCGTGTAAGCAAAGAGGCAAACGAAAAGCTTAAGATTGAGCGATGACAGAAGACGTGTTGCTAATGAGAATTATAAAATTAATCAAAATTTATGATTATTAAATTATATCATCGTGCTAAGTCACATATGGGATAGGCAGAGATCCATTAACATACATATATTTCCTCACACACCTGACGCGCGTTAATTATATTAAAAATGTTTGTTATTTCTTTTTTGCTAATGGAAGTAACGAAAGCACAATATCTGTTTTATACACGCAGATTCATGTGTACCCTTGAACATCACGTGTAATTTCCGATAACGTTGAATATCTGAAGCATAATTTAGATCATTAGGAGATACTCGCTAGATTGATTAAGATGAAAAATATAAAGTTACGCCGGTTGCCAGTCTTTAAGCCAGACAGTCCTGCATACAACGTTCAAAAATTATATAATGTTTTTTTTTTATTTACTTACATATCAAAATATCTTTATATCCGTATGGCTTGCTTGTTTAACTTTAATTTGGTTAGCTGAGAATCTTCAAGAATGTCATACTACGCTATGCATATATTTACATAGTTAAACTTTACCGTTTGCCATGACTAATAACATCTGAAACTTAATACAATGTAATAAATACATGTGACAATAAAGGTGACATTGGCTCAGAAGAAAAATTGTTATCACGATTAACATATGTGTAGGCATAATAATGACACATTTTAACAATAGCATTTTAAAAAAAATATGCAATCTTTTATTTGCTATCGGCAGTTATTATCGAGAGTACTAGGCGCGCATAAACGCGAGAGACGTAAGTTAAACTTGTATAGCTTATTTCTATGGTTGCCAAGCGTGGGCATGCAAATGGCCCGGTTCTGTATCGGAGGAAACTTTTAATGGGCCACCTAACCCTCAGCTTAAAAACTTGAGATTATTTCCAGCTGCCTGTGTGGGTATCGTTTCCGTCTTGTTATTTTGTTGTGCATGTATATCTATATAATATATGTGTGTATGTACAAAATAAATAAGTAAATATAAGAAGATATATTGTTTTCAAATTTCAATTACTACAAAGTTTTCTAATTTACATTTTCTTGTAATGGTTCGGAGTCTGGTTATGTGCCCCATGCATGTTAATAGGCTCACCACTTATTCCACCACTGATATGGGTACCCATATAACATGTAGACGGTTTTCCTAGACGGCTCTATTTTAATGGAGATTACAAATTAAGACATTTTCGGCATAACCGATATTTTCTGAATCATTAATTATTGTTCATCGTTAAATGGAACAGGACTGATTATGTTTAATGTACATGTTATAACTAAAGTATTGTAAGTAATAAATATTACTTTCACTACACTCTTCTACCAACCTTTTCGGTGACTACAAGCGTTACAATAATGTTACATACGGTATACTTAAAGGTACAATTAGAAGAAAGTAAATAATCCTAGATGGCGTTCTAAGCGCAAAACGGCTTACAAATTTCACGCTAGATGGCGCGGCTACTAATTCCTCCATTATCGTTTATGTAAGGAATATTATCACACAACTAAATATGTATAATATAGTGAAGAAATCATTAGAGCGTGGAATTTTAGCAATTCCTAGACATTTATACTGCTTTATAGAAGATGAACAGACCATCCCGTTCATTTGAAAGTATATTATGAATATGGGTCTCCTTTTAAAATGGGAGAGTTAAGGCCATAGTCTGCCACGCTGGCCAAGTGCGGGTTAGCAGATTATATAAAAATATTATATAAAAGAATATAATTAAATCGTTTTTAAACAATTCTTAATAACAACTCGCCCTGAATATTGCACTGTGATAGAATTGTAGGTCATGCAAACAATGATTTCAATCATGTCACAAACATAGACATTCACAGAATAGATAATTACTTTTATGTTTCGAGTGGAATAGAACCGGTAACTTATGCACGAATCATATAGGTACATCATGGCTGATACACAAAATTGGAGAAAATGCACCAAGTAGGAGAAAGATTAAGGTTTAAAATATAGACATGCAATTTTTCTTGCAAAACTTACATAACTAACTTTAAACAATGTTAATTATGATAAACTTCTACACAATTATTCTAAGCGCACCCCTCTAAAAGATTTGCGGAGAGCGAAAAACGACATGAGCTCTCGTACAAACCCAACCGCATAATTGTGGAATACAGTTGTTGAAACTTTCTGACGTTGTTATGACGTAGAGATAAAAACGGAATATTTCCAAAACGCTCAGCACTTTCAATTACTTCGAAGACCCGTGAAAAACTGTTTTTACTGGTGAATAATTTATTTCAATGCATTCATAATTCGTATCAAACTTTTACTTAAGACTTACCATTATATCTCTACAGATAAATGAAATTTAACTGTCTGTTTTTAACATTAAAATAAACGCTTTTTACTAAATACATCTACACACGTTACATAATAACATTTAAAAGAAACATTTAAGTTTAACAATTTAATTTATTGTGTGTCTGTCTGTTTGTTTTATTTCGGGTAATTTCTGGAACGGCTGGACCGATTTTGGCGGGACTTCCACTAACAGTAAGCTTATGTAGTGACTTAGTAGCTTAAGGAGTAACTTAGGTTACTCTCATTTTTGAATCCTACACGAACGAAGTCGCGAACGCAGCTCGTTCACTATAAATATTGGTTCGTTATTAATAGTCCCGATAGTTGTGACCACAAGTTCATTATTCGCGTCAATATCAATGTCGGAGCCGTGTGGCGAGAATGTTGCACTCTGACTTCGAGATATCGTTGTTTGTTTCGATATCAATCGACCGTGCTTTTCACGAGGACGCGTGGATAATGCAAAATATGCTTTATGATCTAATGCATAACGATCATGACAGGCGTATTTATTTGTTGGTAATGTTTATACATTACTTTGTACTTCGTAGGGAAGAGGTTCTTGACACAATATCAATAATTATTGTAATCCCGGTAATCACGGGATTGAAAATTAAACATCATAAATAAATATTTTTTTCAATTAATACTATTGACATGCAATAATGTAGATTACGTTATATTTGTGTTAGCATTATTTTAGACTAAAATGATCATCAACTTACGAACAAATGGAAAATCAAATCCAAAACTTAACTGCTGTTATGTCATTTTATAAGCAATAATTTATATCAATATATTTTTAAAATTACAAAAGATAGAATAGGTAAACTATGTAACATGAAAATGTAACATCAAGTCTGCAATCTTCGAAGAGGTAGACAGACAAGTGTAGTTTATCCCCACGTTTACGTCTAGTCTTCACGTCCCATCGTCTAATACAGGGTGAACTTATTAGGGGTAGACTTAGATATGACTTTTATATAGAAATTGTAAGTTATAAAATCCCGATACTATCCGACCTGGCATTGCTACCTTTCTCGACCAAAGCTGCTTAATATATGTATATCACAAGAATTACACTTTCTACGTTGTAGCAATCCCGGAATCCCGGAACAGATAACGCTAGTAGGTATATATGTATAATTGGAATCATACATTTCTGTTTATTTACCGAGACCTCTAGCGACGACTGTTGGAAGAGGATCGAGCGAAAATGGTCCGTTACTTTTTCCTCGTCGCGGTGTTTGTCGTTGTAAGTGTTTGCGCTATAATTTTTTTTTCTCAATGTATTTTCTGTACAAAGGCGGTCCTATTTGCATTACTGATTAAATTATTTTTTATGTTTTTATCGTTCACATCAAAAATATTTGAATTGAATTGAATTGAATTCAATTCAATTCAATTCAAAATTTGACCGTATATAGGACTATTGTTTTGTTTTGTTTTAGAGAGAAAATTGTATAATATCTCACGATGGGCTGACTGAATATTAATGTTATATTTTAAAGTGTTGTACTTATATATTTTTTTGCTATAGGCTTCCTACAAGGATGCTACAAACGATGTTGATTTTGTAAAGTTAGTTGGAAAGTTCCGTCCCTGGGTAAATTACTGTCAAGTTATTCTGACTTACAAGTCCTTGTAGAACGATAGCTAGGGTTTGGATCTTGCCCGCTGCGGAAGGAGGCTCGCCACCTTATATCGCGCAGTGGGACGTAAACGTAACTAGTGAAACGTGGGACTGTACCTACACTCCATTGCCTACCTCAACAGGAATTACGTGCGTGAAGTTTTTGTTATACATTCTCACTTTTATAATTACGCGATATTTTAGCGGATATCGTTTGTATTTGTTTCAGATATCAAACTGTGGTCTTTCGACACAAAACAGGCATAGAGGAGCTACATTGGTAAGAACTCATTATTCATTTTAATATTTATAAAGTGGACTATACACTTGATGGATATTGTACACACTTGTATGGTTTCTGTTATAATTTTCATCGTATTATATTTAAAATTTTCCGATTCTAGAAACCAATATCAGAATGCTGTGATATACCAGAACTAGGGGATAGCAAGCATTTAGCCGCGTGCTCAAATCCGAAGTTGCCCGGTCCGGTAAGGGTTAATAAATAATTTCTTGGTATCTCACACTGTCACCTGTTCTCAAAGTAATCATCCTGTTGATGGGTTATATAAACTACATATATAGATATTACAACAATAATTATCCAAATTATGACACAATGAAGTCTCATGCAGTTATATTTGTCAACATCTTTGTTTGATTTTCTTTATAATAATTAATCTTTTAAATTGTTCCATCCACGTTAAACGAAACGTTTCATCGTTTCGATTACCATTATGGATTATTATTATTATTGAGCCGGAGGCTCAACTTCGATTACCATCTTCAAGTAATATTCGTTTTATGTATATATCTGGATGTAAAATTATCTAGTTAAGTGTGTATTAAACAATTGCATTATTCATATAAAATAGCGGTCCTTTCTGGGGTCGGTGGAGGCCCGGTGGAGGCCGCGTGCAGACCCGCTTGTCATTCATACTTTAATAGCGTACATACAATTACATTACAGTGTAACGACGTCCAATGCGTGTTCGAGAGGTCCGGCTTTTTGGTCGACCGCAACACGCTTAACAAGGACGCGTACCGCGGCCACCTGCGCGCGTGGGCGGCGGCGCGCAAGGGCTGGGAGGCGGCGATCGACAGGGCGGTGCGGGACTGCGTGGACAGGGACCTCCGCCAGTACCTGGACTACCCGTGCAGGGCGTACGACGCGTTCACTTGTACTGGCATCGCTCTGCTCAAGGTGAGGGGACATAACGACAATGAAAACGGCTTGACAACGCATATTTGGGTAAAGAATACAGCTACATACATGAATACAATGCGTGATCATCCGTTTTGTTAGATAATAATTAGTTTATACGAAATAATTGCGCCACAAAACATACAATAACTGAAGTGTTGCGGTAATTGATGTGCGAGTCACTGAGCGTAAGAGACCAAATCGCATACACAATTTAGAATTGATCAAAAATAATATTTGTCGAACTTATATATTTTACCGTTTATTTTAATCGTTAAACCTATTACATGTTTTATATTCGTTTTATTTATGTTACGGAAATCAAATAGTATACGTATCAGTAAAAGCTATTCGGTGAATTCGATTTATTTTTTTAGGCAGGTCGGTTCTCGTGAACGCAAAACGGACAAAGATTCTAGAATTAGTGCACTCCCGGGGGTAGTCTAGCCGCTTCGCTCTGTTCTAATTCATGGCTCTCAATAATTCACAGACGCTAAATGTTACCTTTGTGAATTCTGCGGTTTCAGCGGCTTACACATTCTGCAAGATCTCCATTTCGTACACGCAAACCTCTATTTTTCGCTTTGCTATATTTATTAGTTTATATCAACGCTCGATCTGTTGATGCATGAATGAAATGTAAAATAGTATGTACAACTTTTAAAAGTACTGTCGTTTTAAATGAATATTAATATGTTACAGAAATGCCCACAGGAAGCGTGGAAGTGCTGAAGAGTCCGAGTTATAAAAAAATTATAATGTATATTGTAACTGAATAAATATAACTACTTAACTGTTCCTTATTTCTATTCCTATGAATGCACTTGGCCCGAGAATCACAATGCAAGTTGCGTACAAGAGCGTCTATAAATATTAATAATTGCATTGCGTTATGGGTTTGATGAAGGAAATCTACGCGATACCGACGAATGCTAATGTTGATAATCACTCTGTGCTTAATGACACGATAGTCACATTACATTGAACTTAACATTTAAAAGCCATTTCGTGCATTATGTTTGATAATGCCTCGTTGGCCGTAAACGTAACCGGTGAATCTTGGGAATGTTCTGCATTCCTCTGCCTACTCCTTCGGGGATTACAGGCGTGAAGTTATGGCGTGAACATTATGTTTCATAATTACTCACATATTATGTGGATTGTATTTAAAGGTATGCTTTTGACACGCTGGTTTGTTTCGTAGGTATTGGGAAAAGTATTTATGTACTGTGGTAAACGCCTTTATGTTGTTAAAAAATCTTTTTTGATAAAATAAAACGAACGAACGACTAAGTAGAACTCCTAATGTAAAGTAATGATCGATGTTGAAATGTATTCACGTCCTTAATTGTCGTAGAGCTAGGCAGTGGAGTGCAGTACACTTCCACTTTTCACCAGATCCGTCCCATGATGGAATCAGGTCGATTTATTGTAATATGAATCAGAACCGCATGACTAATAGTAAGCGTTGAGGTATAACGCATAAGAAATCAATGTTCTACCACGCCCCTAAGGAACCATGCGAGTGTGTGCGAGAAGTATCGAATCGAGGCAAACAGGCGACTTTGAAGAATCTTCGTAATGAAATATCCGTCTTCACTATAGATCGAAAATGTCTGTATACTCCAGAGTAAGTTTGTAGTGGCATTTCTCTATATATAGGTTGCTGCTTTAGTACTGATTATAGTATATTTTTATTATTCTTAGTTTACATCCAATGTTTATAAGAAGATAAATAAAGGAAGTCAAAATTAATTTATAACATCGCTTATATTCTTGACCAATGTCAATGTCTAAGACTTGTCAGCGAGGTAAAGGACTTTTGTTGAGAATTATTCGTCTAAATGTGACACATGGCAATATTATTTTCAATGCTGCATAGAACAATGGCGGGAAAATATGCGTGCTTCCGTCGCATTAGCGGCGAGTGAGAGCCAGCTACGAAGATTAGCAATGTTTCAGCAACCTCTTTAAACATCTTATCTTACACGAACGCCTAGCTTGAGATTAGCTTCAAAACGAATCACATAAGATTCAACTATTAAATTTTTTTATTTTTCGATAAAGCCATTAAAATTTGTTTGTATATATATTTGTATAAAATGTTTATGTATACATATTGTATTAATTATGTAAACGCCTGCCCCACGCTCTCATCATCACCGAGGTTTGATTGGGAGAGAATACCACTAGGCGTTAAGTACGCCCTGGTACTCTTTACTTCAAGGTGTCGCATAAAAAATGTAAAATATTAGTTTGTAGACAATTGGAATCACCACCTCGTGTTGGGCGCCATTAAGTCGTACAATTTATTTATCCTGTTGCGTACTGAATGACGTTAAAAGTTGACATATACAAAAAAACTTAAATTTATAGTTATAATTTAAATTATAAACTGTTTGCTAGCGTTATCAACGAACCATAATGTATATGCTAAATAATATCAGAAATTCTCATGGTTGAGGCGAAACGGTTCAAGAATACTTATTGTACAGCGACTATGCTCTCTGGCTTTTAGAACGGTAATAGAAGTAGTATATTTAAAACCGCCCTTATTTTCGGGTTGAGAGTGGCGAGGGGCGGCACGGTAGTGGGTTGCAGCTAACTTGTTGAAAGCTGTTCTCCGGGTGTGAAACACGCACCTAAAATAAGATAATGACTATTGTGTCAACCATAAGCGGTACAAAGTTTTTATTATATATGCAATTAAATTTATAGCTAGACGTATCTATATGTATGCTTTTGAAATAAAGAAATAGAATTGAAATTCATTCACAAACGACGCCTTCCTGATAAAGTGTTATTTGTCGACCGGGTCATTTATTCATTAATTCACATTGTGGGTTAATATTATGATTCATTTGTAAAAAAATCGTATTCGGTACTCAAGACTGACATGTTAATTTGTACGTATATTAAAAGCAAAAAGTCAAAATCTATACATAAACGAGAATTTACAAATAAAATAGATATTAAAAAAGCCGTGAGTTTACAACGAAAGTAATCATGTCCGAGCAATCGAATAATAATTATTTATTAAATATTTTATTATCAAACTACCGAATGTCTATTATCCAGTACAATAAACTCTAATTCTTCCCCGAAGGTTCGAGACCGCTTGACACTAATTCACGCACCGTGATACCGCCTTGGGGACATCCATTCACGAATTATATACCTACGTTTGTTCAGCCTCGATGTAGCCGTCGGATACAATTGCCGAGATTAACGGCCATCTTGTTAATATATGTGTATCTTCACGTCAATTCTCTAAGGGGGTAGGCAGAGAACTTATTAATAATAATATATTTATTAGTTTTGAGTTTATAAGATTTTGGCCTTAAGGTTTCTTATTATGAGAAGACTTGTGTTCGAAAGTGTTGCTAATAATGCAATATAGTTTTACATCACATTGAGCTTGTACGTGACTTCATTTCATTCATATTCCAACTGACAGATTTAGGAATTTTGATTTAGAAATTTCTAAAGTATCGAAGCACAATATATTTTGTACGCTACAAAAAATCATTTATCGAGTACAAAGGGCACGTCAATCAAATAGATGTCGCTTCGATTGACCAATACATCACGATCATTGAATTATAAATACACCATATGAAAATATCAGCGACACATAATTGTAAAATTTTCGCAGGTTTTTTTCGCTATGTATATAATGAATAGATATTTACTTACTCTTTTATACCAGGCTCTAACTTCATGATTCATTATTGAGTATCCGCACTACTTGTATAACCACTTGTCGATTAAATTATCTGCATATTTCTCTCATACATCGAATGCACTATTGCATATTGTTCTTCTGTGTACCTTATTCGTGTAACAAATGTTTGAGGGAATGGGACTAAATTGAAATGAATTAAATAATCAAATCTAGGCTTAGATCCGAAGAAAGGTTGTGTTAAACACCATCAAAGTAGTCACAGTTTCAAAACATAATCTTGCGCAAACAAATAAATGCTAGTCGGCAGTAATTGGCATCGCGACCTTTTATTTTTTTCCGGCGTGCCCAATCCGGAAAATCTTCATTTATATCAATGATAAAATTAATTAATGAATAAAGTTAATTATCAAGAAATTATCGTAAAACAAAACACTCACGAACCTGACCGATCCTAGAATCCTAGAGATCCTGGGTAGTAGTAGATCCTGAGTAAAGAATGCAGTTGAACTATGTATGTTTGATGTGTATAGAAAAAATATTCGCCACTTAGGAATGTACTAAACTGCTTTGCTGTTGTAGGAACTGTACGAGTACTGTAGGCACATTACATAACTTGAATGATATACTTAAATCATTTTAATTGTGATTCAATTTTAATACACATGTAGATTCAATGAATGGTCTGTGGTCTTAAAGTAAAATTTAAGGCTGGTTCACTGCTTTCATTGACGCGCGAATACTATCGGTAAATCATTGACGTTTATGCGAGTGAAGAGAAAAACGAACAGATTGCATTCACAAATGGCAGCCACAACCGGTGGATATGTGTGGGCAATTAAAACATCACATAATCCCCACGCTGGACATACGGGTTACGGCATATTATTTACATGCGAGTTGTTGCAAGCGTAGCTAGAGCATTAGAATATGGATCACGTCTCGGCAGCAATATCGCGTTGCCTTAACGAGAGTAGTCACAAACGATCGTTGACAGCGACGTCGTGATGCAAAATCGAAGGACTGTTGCACTATAATAAAATACAAAGATGTGGATGTTAGGAAAAAAAACTACTCAAAAACTCGATATTACGAACCTGAACCTACCATAACTGTTTGCATATCAAACATCCATTATCACGAAAATAAAAAATCTAATATGGTCTGCATAATGATTGAGTTACACGTGCCTTACGATTTTACTAATGACAAGTGGTAGTAGGCTGTTTTAATTCGCCAGTGGTATGTATCACCCCTACGCCTATTTGACAGTGACAATTTGTGTTTCCTAGTAGTCCTATTAACAATATATTTTAACTGAAATAACTAGTCCTATTAACAGTGTATTTTAACTGAATTACTAATTTTATTAACGAATTAGTAATCTTATTAACAATGTATTCTAACCAAATTAACTAGTCCTATTAACAATGTATTCTAACTGAATTAACAAATCCTATTAACAGTGTATTCTAACCGAATTAACTAGTCCTGTTAACAATGTTCAAAGGACATTGTTAACAGGACTAGTTAATTAAACAATCCAAATAACAATGTATTCTAACTGAATTAACAGTTCTATTATGGGCATAACCCAATGTTCCAACCCAACCCAATGTGGGATACCAACGTGTAGTAGTGGACTGCAATAGATAAACAGTCTTACTTCAGCAATCCTGTTCGAGGAACCTTTTTACAGTACGCACATTTTTGGTGATACCAGCGCTTACAAAAATTATTCCATACTAGTAAATACTTCAGCCCTTCGTGTAAGTGTGACTTTCCATTTTTTTATTCATGTAATATTTCAATATTAGTTATTATTTAATATTTACTAAATGTTTTCTCAGCGAATCCTTATTATGGAAAATAGATTTTATGAAGAGATGGTAGAATTTGGCACTTAGATATCGATTTTGAACTAGATAATTATTAAAAGATATCAAGAGATTTGAAGAGAAACAGGGTGTTGCTGAGCGGCTCCATCTAGCAACAATATGGTGTAATGTAATTGGAAACAAAAGTAATTATAAAAACAATTAGCGCGAGATAAACTAACAGTGAAACGAAATGAAATAACAGTTACTCTGTATTCAATATGTGGATAATTTCTAGATAAGGACTTCAGGATGTGCACCATTCATAGTAAATACTGAAATGCTACAGTGTGATTAATCACATGATAATAATTGCATGATAATAATTGCATGTCTCTATAATTGCAAACTTTTAATAATAGTATGGAGTTCTATACAAAGCTAAGAACTTTACCATATCTAATGTATGTGTGTTGTTATACACAGATTCTCTATGTTAAAAAGTCAAGTTTTTTATGCGTTTGTTTTGTAATGGGTCGCATATTCCAATGGACGTTAAGATTGGACAACCCATGGTTTTCTTAATAATTACTATCTATAAAAACAATCAACAAAAACTAATTATATGAAAATAATAATGAACCTGATTTTTCGAAAGACCATTTGGAACGGAATTCTGTGTGTCTTACGCGAAACAAAAACTTTAAATCATTTATATATTTTCGCGTGAAACACAGTGTGAATAAACGTCAAATAGCCATAATATAGCGTTTATGAATACACAAAGTGCGCATGTAACGACGCTCATAAAAAACTTAATTACCTCTCTGTGGTCACGGGCAAATAATTTTTCAGTGCACCGTCGACTGAACGGGTAATGGGTGCTAAATATGAATATGTCGCTGTGGGCACATCTGTCATTATAGTAATCTGTTATCTAATAACACAGATTTGGCGTGGTTGGCTCGTGAAAATCGGTGCTAGAATTAGCGATGCCATATCGCACATTTTATTTCCGCCTTTTAATGTTATTGGATCGTCATCGTTATCAATCATCATTATTATTTCACAACGAGAAGATTGAAGGCCATAGTTTGCCATGCTGGAATTTTGTGGGTTGTCAAATTTCACTCGTCTTAAATCACATTATGTAGTTGAGGTTCCCTCAGGACATTTTCCTTTGCCGTAACATCAAATGCTATGTTTATTTCCAACATCTTCTCACATCTTCATATCCATCACATTCTTCTAAAAACGAGGACATGCAAGCTAAGTTTACCAACAGTATTATATCTCTGTATCTCTTAATATTAGTACTGAAAGGGTAGGAGATGACCTTCTCATGTTAGATGATGATTGTGTTCGCAATACTTAAGAACTGAGCTGGAAAGTCTGGTGTCTACATATGTCTACCACGTGGTTGATCCAGGGTAGGAGTCACGTTTGTACTTGGCAATACTGCTTGACAATATAATAGCGACTGCCCACCCGGTTCGAAGCCAGAATATTGTAGCCAGTCAGAACTGGCTACAATACTCAAAGCCAGAGTTCGAAGCCAGAGTTTTTAATTTGTTTACAATATATTATTTTTTTAAACGTAACTTCACGCCTGTAATCCCCGAAGAGGTAGGCAGAGGAATGCAGAACATTCCCACGATTCACCGGTT
>DWEI01001305.1:0-17114 GCA_018245875.1 Mysoria ambigua | reverse complement strand
ATATATCGATATTTAATCTATGTTATAGATGTGTTTATTACAACATAGCGGAGTGACGATCCTCGCGTGGCAGCGGCTGGCGACGATCGGTAGGAATAACGGGAACCTAATGTACATCAAAAATTGTTTCCCATTTCGCGAATAAGTGGTTTACAGAATGAATGATTACAACAAAATCGACCTGAGACATAATCGAGTACACAGAAATATACATATGAATAAATTTAATAACTCCGTATAATGCCAGAGTATTAGTACCTGTGGTCGTTTAGTAACATCGAATGAACTATGAAAAGGTTCAGCGCAACGAACCTTAGTTCATGCTTAGGGCTACGACCAAGGCACTTCTTTACAAGAAGATTTATATGTTCCATACATCTTCTAAATGCACCCATTACATCTTTTGAATGGGTCCATTTAGAAGCGTTTTAGTAACTAATAACGTTTACGCCAGCACATTGATGGTCATCAGTGGACAGCGCGAAAAGATATGAGGCCCCGTCGCATTAATATTCATGTTTTGTATGCTATTTATAGCTATAGGTTCCCCAGGCTCAGCGGAGATGAGAATCGATGAAAATATTTATTATCTATATTGAGTATATCGTTTGTTGAGGTTACGTCAAGAGTAGGACTTAACTAATGCGTTGTTTAGTCGTATCTTATATATAATCATTATTATCATCATTTTCATTTTCATAATCATAATCATTATCAGTTTCTGGACATTAGCATTATAAAGTAGACATACATTAATAGCTCTATAACAGACTGATATTCCCGATAAGCTCTGTTACCTTGGCAATGCTTATGTATGTTCAGAGCTAGAGTATACAAAGTGAAATTTTAATATTGCTTTAAAAATTTGATATCAACCCTTCTATCGTTCCACTGCCGGAACATGGGTCTCCTCTTAGAATGAGAGGGGGCTTAGGCCGTAGTCCGCCACGCTGGCCAAGTGCGGGTTGGCAGACTTCACACACCTTAGAGAACATTTTTTTTTCCTGGACTCAAGGTGAGTAGGTTTCCTCACGATGTTTTCCTTCACCTTAATAGCAAATGATATTTAAATTTTAAAACGCACATTTTTATGAGGTGCGCGCCTGGGATCTGAACCCTGTCTCGCGGAGTGAGAGGTCGAATTTCAAACCACTAGGCTATCACTATTTAAAAATTTAATGTTATTAAATTATCTTATGTAGTGTAAGCATAAAATAGGAAAAAAGTAAGTAAAAAAATAGGACAAATAAATTTACTATTTAAAAAGGGTAAACTATAAGTTATCAAATCACAACCCTGTAGACGGAATTATTATTATTAAACGTTCTGCGGAAGGAATGACTGCAGCAATAGTTTATTATAAATTCATTTGAATTGTAACTTGCAGGCGAAGTGAATGAATGAAGCTAAATGAATGCTATTCTAATCATTGTTGAAGGTAAATTTTCATTTATTTCTCATATTAATAACTGAAGGTTTACTTTCTTTTTTCAGTTCAAGAACTTCAATTTTAAATTCATTTTCACCTTTTTAAATTCACTCATAAAATGAAAAATAGCAATGTTGATAGATCCATTTTTAATATCACATATTATCATTATTTCTTTATATTTCGGATCGTACGTGATCGTACGTTTCCATCATAATGGCTGACGTGCGTTACAAAGATAACCCTGGCCGATAGTAAGATAAATAAAAAAAAAACAATAACTAGTAGTGAGGTTTGCAACAGAATAATTTATCTTTCGAAAAGATTAACTGCGCAGCAGTAGTAAGTCAGCAATAAACTCTCAAAGGAAGGTACGACTCCCACACAAAATGTAAATACATTTAGATTCTAATGTTGAATTATTTTCTTTGCTGAAATAAAATTATCTTTTATATTACTTAACCATATACAAGTTGGCAACTGAGTCATACTACAATAGAAAAATATTTACAGTTACAATTGCATCGAATCCTGTTCTTCACTACTGCTTTATAATGTCATATTACGAGACTGTCAACCGTAGAATTATAAACAGAGCGAAGAAACTAGCTCTTGGGCCACAGCTTACTCCTATTTAAGAATCAGGCATATCTAGTTCGAATATACTACACATGATGACCAATACAAATTATTTCTATTATTGTTATAAGTTAAAGGTTGCTATAATATATCTGAAAACATTTGGTATCAACGAAGCATATTTATTAGTTTGAAACTGTAATGGTCATTGTATAGAAATACTGTGTACTTTGTAAATATAGTAGCAAATTCGTATCGTACACTCTGTTAAGGTCATGAATAATATTTATTACAAAATATTTACACCCGGCAATCCCAGTTCCTACTCTCCATTTACCAATGTAATATCGACTAATAATGTTACACATATAATGAAAAAAAAACCGATTCTCACATAAGAACATAATGTATTCATGTTACATATTTTAAGAGTCACTTTATGATCCGATGAACTCAGTGCGCTTGTTCATTTTTATTGTTTTCATTTTGTATCTGTGAAGGGCTGAAGCCGGAAGGGGCAAGCCGCGTACAGGGCACGGCGGCGCTCATTAAGGAAACCCTATGCCCAGCAGTGGAATAAAATATGCTGACCATGAAGATAGATCTCTTTTTACAGTATAAAAATGGAGCGGTTTTTTTATAACAATAGATTATAAAGCCCACAAAGCCTTAATGATTTTTCACTTTAGCTAAGTAAAAAGAATTTGTTTCGACTAATTTGGCGCTTTAAGCGTTTGTTGAGGGATTGCTATACATTGTATTGTACATTCCAATTTCAAAATTTCTTTAGCAGATTGTCAGCCGACGAAAATTTAATCTGCGTTATCGACTGTAACAATGTCTGTGATTTATACGTGTAATTTTGCAACGGCGCGCATTCGAATTTGGAACATTAGTGGAAATTGGGTTGACGCCACAGTAATTGGGAAACGGCTGGACTTGATCAGACTGGATTTTAACCGGAATAGCATATTGCTGACAGTTACACGGCAGCAACAGAATAGCCGATAGCTAATTCTCATAAATTGTTACAGGAGATATCAATTCAAAATATGCGCATAACGCACAACAATAAACTTCGTGTATTGTATTAACTGTCGATCTATCGGTCGGTTCGTCGATAGGTACAGAAATCGATCTGTGGGTTAGGCAAAGTTTTATGAGACAATCCGCTCAATCATGGTACATAAAGTCCATGGTGAGATCTACAATATAACAGGTGAAAGAGTGCTCTATTCTCCTCTGTCTACCAGTACGGTGAAATACAGGCGTAATGTTCGGTTCGGAAATCTAATCCTTATTAAATCATATTTCTATACAGACAATAATCTGCGCATAACATTATACGTATATGCCTCCAGCCGCTTCAGCAGCTAATTTGTCTGGCCGAGTAATTAATTGATACATAAGACCGCGTCTACAGCGGGCGACAAACAAAATAAGGGCGCAGACAGACCGACGGCTGGACTGTCGCCGCACAATCAACTCATTCATTAGTTGAGACGACGCAAATTGGACATTACTCATCTTTAATTCGTGTCATTAATATTTTAATGACACCCCAGCATTAGCCGCAGTCGTTATTCCAGCGGGTAATGCAGCCGGAAGGCGGGTCGTGGGTTCGATTTACGCACACAATGAATATTTCTGTGACGATCACAAATGTTTTGTCAGGTGACAATCAGAACCGTAAAACAAGGCTACATATACCTACAATATACTAAATTTTACTTTAAATTCTGACTTCTTATGTACCTTTAAAACATTTTTATTTTTTATAAAAAAATGCTCGTTATCTCAAAACGGTTGAGACATGTGTTAAGCCATTAAAGGCTTACGTCAAACCTGTCACAACACTCATTCATTCTTGTCGCGCGCCGATTCACACGAATCAAGACACTCAATTAAGTTTGGTGGATTTAAACAAAAAATGTCCGTTGTGCGACACTTCTAATCTCGCTATAAGCCGGACTTAGAGCGGCTCAGTTCAACGTCTATTAAGCGTTCGTCGGCATTTGTAAATAGAAAAAAGGTTTTCTATATATATATTTTTTTCTTTAAATTCAATTCTGACAACAGATAAATTAGTAGTTTTACAGATAAATTAGTAGTAGAAGAAGTATCTACTGCAAGTAATAGCTAGTCTAATTAGTTTAAATTATCAGTAAGATTTGTGCTCTTAAATTAGTATTGCTAGCCCGTTCACCATGGTTCTGCAAGCGTGAGTGCAATCAGTCGCAAATCCGTCTCAACAGATGGCCACCATAGACACACCGACAAACACATATTGTCCAGGTAACAAGTGTGTCGCGGCAGGAGCATGGCGGGGCCGTGGTGCCTCCCAGGCGCACCTCATGTCCTATACGCCACTCATAACACTCACACTACAGAGTGACATTTGAACTAGTATAAAATATACCGTTTCAGAATTATATGAAAAAAAGGCAATATAAGTAAAGTATGATTTCGCAATTATTTTTATAATTTCATTCTCGCTTAAATTTTTCTCATTTGAAATGCATATTTAATATTTATTCATTTAAAAATCCCATTAAGGAGAAAATGTTATATTTGATTAATTTTTTAGTCAGCGAACTCATAAGTAATCATCTTAAATAAGTTTGTTTTTACTTGAATATAATATTGAATATGCTTACTTTTATATACAAATAGGTATATTTAGTATTATCTACATGGAGGTATATTAATTCGTTAACAACTATGAAACTCCAGAATATTCGGAATTCCATTGGAGACCCGACTCGAGTATTCAATATATTCGAGCAGATATATTTAGAACCAATCTATATCGCATCGTGTTACGTTATCGATATTTCTAAATATTCAAGATTACGATTATAAATAATAACATAAATAATAGTTCCTCGAACATTCTGTAATGCGTGTGAAGTCTATAAATCTGCACTTGAGCATCGTAACAGACCATTATAACAATTGTCGACCGACTTCCTTCTTTACCAACGGCCCGTTAAAAATGCCTTCTCGATGCAAATCAATGCAATTACTTCAATGTATTTTTGACTTATTATATCCGGTAATAGCTGAATAAATTAGAGATTTAGTTATTGCAACTTATTATCTTTCTAACTATAATTTATTTCTTTAACAGCTGTGTTGTCCAGCCAGACTTGGTGAGTAATAAACTGGAATTAATTCGTTTTTAAAACGGGAGCCATCAATCGGCCGTTTGGTTAAAACAAAATGTAGACGGTGTTTGGCAAATAATTCTTGTGAACTCGCGATCGGACGTAAAACATTGGGTGGTGTTAGTTTTATTCCTTCAAGCGCAGCTCAAATCGCGGGCATTAGCTAGTAAAAATAAACTCACTGAAAACTAGTTATGTTCGGCAGGAGATTCCCACGATCCTGTGTGGAGCGTGGAGCGGGGCCAGCCATGTGGCGCCTGTGGGGCGGCTTGCGAATGTCAATATTGTTTATTCGCTAAGGAAAATAAATAGAACACTCCAGAGACAAGGTCCGTCTGACCTTCTGACCTCGTGGGCCTTGAGACACTTTTGGTGTGTTATTAAAACTTATGAGAAACTTGTATCGATGGCACTAGGAAATGAAAACAATTACATGTGTACGTCCTATCCTTTTTGTTTATTATTATTCTGCGTTTACTTTATAGACTTCATCCCAATTATAAATGTTGCTGATGCAAATGTTCTACTGGCTACTGACGCAAGACACTAAGTGCATTATATTACGACTATTCTGGAGATTTACGGTAAAAAATTGTAATTCGGTTATCGATTATTGTAAAAATCAGTGTAGATTTTTTAATTCGAATTTAGTTTAATTAGTTATCATTCTCAAATAGCACTTGTTCGAATAACACAGAAGTTAGTTTTTAAATTATAGGTCGAATTAAATTTTTAACACAATATTAGACAACATGGTTGCTGATATCTACTAACAAATATAAACTAATAATACATAAATATATACTAATAAATATAAACTAACAAATATCTACTCACAAATAACGGAGAGCCAGAAGGAACTATATACTAATTGTACCAATGAAAATACAACATATACAATATGTGGATATCGTACGTCACGCATAGACTAAACAACAAGGAACCTCGCGACCTGCGCGCCCGCTGCGATGCGCTGCCCGATTATTATTATAACCGTGTATAATGACGTGTGCGGCAGTGGAAACACACTGGCGTGTCGCGTCCTAGCTCCTCGGTGGACCGCGTGTCGGCTAATGTATCCGTATTATTTTGACCATTTTATCGACCGGCACGTTTGACTGGCGCGAGTGCGACTGCCGGTCGAGATGCCTGGATTCGAGTCCAATCGGCTACTATAGGAATTATTTCGAAATAATTATTTCTAGCAGTATCCAGGATCATCTTTTGTTCCATTATGAGACTTAAAAGTACCAGGTGGAATGCAGGAGTGCACTACACCTCTCCGTCTACCAAGAGCGTTCCGCTGAAGCGTCCGGCCGGTGCGCGCTGAGAGTGCCCGTCCCGTCCTAGTGTAGGGCAATACTAACGTTGGACGAACTCGATGTGCACATGAGTGGCGTCGTGCGGCCTGCGCTCACTGGCCACACGTGTGAGTCGTCGTGTTGGTACCCGCTTGTACCAGCGTCGCGTGCGCGCACACAGACGGCGGACGACCTGCACGCCGGGTGAGTCAAGATAGAGGTAATTGGCATCCAGTGTTGTCGCCTGCCCCAGACGGGATCAGGCATCAGGCGTAATGATATAATAATGAGCGAACGAATGTGTCAAATCACCTCTACATATATATGAGTTTCACGAAGCTCCACCGCTCGCGAGTCACGCCGACCGGACTAACAATTCAGTTAATTGAGTCATATAGATACCGGATAGAAGAGTGCGGGAGAAGGTTAAAGATATCGGATGCTTGAAAATGTAACTGCCTCGGTGGTTCAATATTTGCAAGCGCGAATTCTGCTCAAGAGGTCCTAGGTTGCATCCCCGGGTCGGGCAATGTTGTAAGACTATTGTAACTTGGACGCTGGCTGGATTTGTGCCTGGTGCATCAGTTATATGGCAACAGGCACACACGTTCTTTGTGTAGATGGTATGGAACTTGGGTTACATTGTTGTTGTCACATCTGTCCAAATTGCTTATTGAGTAGGCTGTTTAAACTTTATATTAAACGTAACCTCACGCCTGTATTCCCCGAAGACGTAGACACAGGAATGCATACGTTTACGTCCCACTACGGAATAGGCGGTGAGCCTGTTGCCATACACCGGGCCCATATCCACACTCCGAATGACTACTAGAAAATCTAAATTAGAAAAATCTTTCAGAGCCCGACCCGGGAATTCAACCCGGGAATGCTGATCGGCAGTCGCAGGCACCCAACACGGTCAACAAGGCACGAAGTTTAAATAAGAATTCTATGTAAACTTAATTTAAGTTAATTACAGTATATTTATCATATGAAATATACAATTATCCATATATAAACTATGTCACAGTTTTAACACTCATATTTAGAAAATAAAAATCATACAATCGTGGTCCCTCCTCTTCACTGGGTCGTTAACCTTAACATTAGGAGTGTTTATTAATTTTCAATGTAAATTTTATATTATTCAATAAAGATAATGTATCGACAAGACGGCCGATAGTTCTAACAGACGTCGGTGGACGCGACGTTACCATTCGTGTTGTCGTTCGCTTCCAACAACGACAGTTAAATGCTAATATACAAGTTTTCATTTATATATCGGCACGCGTCAATTTTATTTGTGCGTTCGTTTGATTATTTAAAGTGAATTCATCTTTGTCCCCGATGTTTATGAAGAGTCTCATTATATTAGCATATCACTTGACTGGTGATACGCTGCAGATATAATACACTTCTGCCTACACCCTCCGACTAATGTGTCGGGATACATGCTTGTAAGCATATTCATTTAAAAGATCGTTAACATTTTGCACAATGCACACAAAACTATAAAAATAATGATTACCGATTTAAAATAGAAGAAAATAAAACACCATGTATCACAATTTATAAATAGCTGTTTAAAAATTTACGGTAATGAAACATATACTGGCGAATATAATAAAATAAAACATTTAGAAGGTAGACTAGCAATCCTCAATTTATAACCAATCCAATCCGTTCTTCTGTTAGATACCCGTCTCCCCTCAAGATGATATTACTGTATAGACCTATATCGATACATTTAATTATAATATTAATATACTAAACCCAAGTTAGTTCATGCGCCGTCTTGTCCACTATCCAGGAACATTGTTCAACTATTACATAAGGACAAAACATGCCGACGATGGCAACATAATACTCCACGATCGTACTGGTATCACGAGCTGCCTGCCGTCCAACTTGACCTGTCTATATTTGTATGGAAATATGTTTAGGCTCGGACTACACGATACCGTTAGCACGCCATAGTACAAAAAATTAAGTAAACAACAGGTTCAAATTGAACATTGAAGATAAACCGTATGAAATCATAGGAAAATTTTAGTAACAGACGCGTAAATTTTCGAACCTCTGTTTATGGTATCCACATTTCAATTACCTCGTACACTGTAGTGAATGTATATTTAACAGCTCTTCCATCACTAGTGATCAGTAATAAGCAAACCGGCTGAATGTATAAAACTGTTAATAAAAAATGTCGTTGTGCCCGATTGGTCAGTGTTTGTTGAGTTACCTCGTAATGATAAGAAATGTATTCAGGCCCTAGGACGTCAGTATCCATGTTCACGATCAAGATTGCCGCCATATTAGGCTGCGCACTTTGACTATTTACGTTATAATTTCTTACCCCGCCATTCTAACGTGCCCGCCATAAAATTTCTGCACATATATTTTACGATACACCACGCATACAAATTACTGTTTATCGTCTAGGAAGTAAGAAGATGTATTACTATATTTGGAGAGTTAAAAGAAAAAGCTTTCTACGGCTTTTGAGTGGCGTCTGGTGCGTGTTTGTGCAAGTTCATTAATTAATTATTTTTTTTTTTTAATTGTGCGGGTCCGAAGTAATCCAAGTAGATCCACAAATTATCAAAAATTAAAAGATCCGGATGTTTCCTAACGATACTTTTACAATTTCTTATCAAAAGCAAAATAAAATCATGATATATTCGTCAAAATCTATGACAAATATAACCATAGTATATTAAAATATTGCAGTAATTGTATCTAACTACAAACTGCAATTAAATAAACACAAATATATACGATCATCTAAGTATTAAACGGAAAACCATATATTATTCCAAGTGAAGTATTCACATTGTTAACACGACGTCGTAAATTTCACATCCGAAGTGGCGCGCGACAACAACACGAGGTATTACGATATTCCTATGCAATATGATATTCCTAAACCAACATTGCAACGGCTTGGCGTTACAAATCGTGCTCTTATGTTTCGCAAAGGGGACCCATCCTCGGAAACCCCTCAACGTCCTTCAGGGGTAAGCGAGCATTTAATATCTGCCTCGCCGACATTCTGCCGCCAAAATATGTAAGTCGAGCCACACATACCTACCGCTACGTTCCCGCGCTAACTCAGCTTTTAGCGCGACCGCAGACAAAGAAAAGACATGCTGAAAATTTAGAAAATCGTCTCACGAAAATTTTAAAAATGAAGCCATATATACAAGGCATAATGGCAGGAGAAAAGAAGAAATTCAATTTTAAATACTATGTCTCCTTCTGATTTACAAAAAGATACTAAACTTTAGAATTAACATAACCTATACTCCCACGTAACTCTAATTGAAAACACAGTTATGATCAGGTGCATATAACAATGTTCTCTGTTATGCTGTGTCGTTTCATTTTATCAGACCAGATTTACACAGAATCAAAGTTTTACTAAATAGAAATCGAATAAAACCTGATGCGAATCACGAAGCTGGCTGCGTGATTATAAAGAAGTCCAGTATAACAGGACGGAGAGTCGTATTTTACTCCCCTTGGACATCTTGGACATCTCGACGCCTCCTGTCCTCTGACTAGCCGCTGCTCACTCCGCGGCGCATTTCCCACTTGGCTCACGTAAACTTTGAACTAATAATGCCTAGATTGCATTACCTAGTAACGGTAAAGCAAGTCTAGGAAAGAGCTTTTGCAAATAACCTTTGCATGTCATGGGACCGTCGTAGAGAGGAAAATAATTAACATATCTAGATCTAGATTTTCCAGTTTAATAGTAATTTCAAATAAAAAAGGATTAATCTATTTATCCACAATGTTTCAGTTAATGACAGTGGAAACAACTTCCGGCAATGGAGAGTCCCGATGTGCTGGGTGATAATTTAAATATCTGTAACCCGGTGTAAAGGAAGTGGTAAAAGTATCAAGACATTAGTCGTCTCGATTTAGGTAGACTCAAAATGGTGGCTTTCATTTATAACATGGCAAAATTAGGCTTATATGACGCGAGTAGAATTAAAAAATGTCATTACATTGTTTAACTATACTCACTCATTATTACATATGATAACTCCTTTATCTCTTGTGGTGTAGGCAGGGCGCATTATAGTCCGTCTGCATTTCATCTATTTACGGCGAAAATAAATATTCTGTCATTGTATTAGAACTCCATCAGTGCCTCGGCTAGTACTTTTTATATTAAAATTATACATCCTTGTTAAAATGAAGCCACAAAATACACGTAACAATTAGTCATAATCGTTTAATATCCACTAAACATGTTTAGTAATATCAAATTACCATATCATAAGCAATGTTAAATCCTGTGTGGAAAGGCATTTCGGCCTCGAGGTGATTGTCCTAGAATGTTAGGTACCGGAGTTCAAAGTCTAACACAGTATAACAATGTAATATAATTCGACCCAAATTACAACGTTGAAAAGGGATTCAAAACCCCGGCGGTCATGGACCTGGACATTGTATCAAATGTTTAAGCAAAACATCGTATGAAAGATACCCTTTGTTCTTTCTTTAACAGGATTCTTTGATATTTTTTTATATAAATGTCTTCGATAAATTTGACTGCTTTTCTTTTTAACCAACTTTCATATAAAATAAGAGTGTTAACATTGTGGTTTGAAATAAGACTTTGAAAGACCTGGTTCAAATCCGAGCGTGCAGCTCTTTACAAAATGTGGTTTCAATATCACATGCTACACAGATGAAGGATGACATCGTGAGGAAACCTGCACACCCTAAAGTTTAAAAAAAAATGTACTCTAAGGTTTATAAACTCTGCCAACCAGCACTCGGCCAAAGTTGCAGACTATGGCTCTAAAACTCGTATTCTGAGAGAAAAACCATGTTCTAACAGGAAAACAAATTACGACTTCTGGAGTAGTTTGCTAAGCCACCATTACATGTAGGTATAATAAATAACACGCCTATAAAATTTTAAGAACATATTTTTTAATAAGCACAAGAAATATTTAATGGTTTGTGACGTCATCACATCTATGGCGCCTGTCAGTCAAGCGAAAAACAGAAGAATGAATACGACGAGGTTCAGGTGTCGTTGGATCTTGAAAAGAATTTCCTGTTACTTAGATATTTCAACCATTCCAACGCGTTAATTTTATATTGTTTGCCGTAACATTTTTTCTTATTTTACGTTACTGAACTGGCAGAATAATATTTCTTTAGCTTTACAGTTATTTAATGTTTAGTAACGCTTTTTCTCGAATAGCTCTACTTACTTACTTCAGAATAAACATTAAAAACGTACATTCACGTCACGTCAGTAATTCACCAAGTGGTAGACAGAGGCGTGTAGTAAACTCCCACGTTTACTAACTAAATCCCATTTACATGTCACCAAACTATACCTAGATAGTGTCTTCAGTGTGATAGTCTATTGCCATATACCTGCCACATATTCAAACCTCAAGCCACTGCCGGAAAATTTATTAAAAAAAATCGACTAGTGCCCGATCCGGGATTGGAACCTAGGACTCGCAACAGGCACACTTGCAACCAACACAACCATCATGCCAAGGTGGCAATGGACTATTCCATACAATTACTTTGCGTATACCATCACTCGACCAGTCAAACATGACTAAAAGGATCGATAATATAGACGATTTATTTTTAACCCGTACATAAGGAGCCCGTACGTAAGGAAATATATGGAATTTGGAAATTTCCGCTCGTGAAGGGACGCTTCAACCGCCCAAATTATTCCGCTATCCGGACGTATTTTCAATAAGCGGCCGTGAGCAGCTGTCACGAGTCACCGTTCACGGTATCCTTAGGGTCCAGGAAATCTATTAATCTCCTTAAGAGAAAATTGAACGCGCGATCGGGCGAGGACGCCGTGGCGGCGTGTCGTGTTATAAGTAGACGGCACACGACCCACATAATAGTAGATAGTTTTTGTTATCATATCGCCACGCCAGGCGTCCTACGAGGTGCGCAGAGGACAACGAATGCGTGATCTATCGGTACAGATCCGACAGGCTTCTTGTAATGTAATAAACTGTATAAACAATTTATTAACGTCATATATCATGTTTGTCTTTTGTGAACTGATGTGTTGGTTCAACGTTCATCGCTGTCATACATGTACACCCGATAGATTTTTCGTTATCATAATATACACTAATATCTTTATCATAATAAATACTAGATCCCTTAAAGCAAAAGCAACTTACAATCGAAAGGTACTCGGTTCAAATCTCGGGTCAGGTAGTAATGAATATTTGTCCGGTGTAGCAATAAGGTGGCGAACCTATTCCATGTTGGGACGCAAACATAAATGGTGAAAAGTGGGAATGTACTCCTCTGCCTATCTCCTCGGAGATCACGGGAGTGATTTTACGTTAATTTATCAATTTTAAAAAATGACAATTAGTTTCCTCTCACAGCTATGTAGGTAGTTGTAAGATGTAATTGATATCTACTGTATTAGATGTTATTTACTTAATATACGTATGTAAATAGACTATTTATATTTATTATTATTATTATTATTCCTGTAAATGGTAAAAAAAAGTAACTTCCCGCCTGTTATCCCCGAAGAGGTAGGCAAAGGAATGCAGAACACTAACACGTTTCACCAATTATATTTTCATCCCACTATACAATAGGTGGTGAGCCCATTGCCATGCCTCGGGCACATATCCAGACTCCGAATAACAATAATAATAATAACTTCCTGTGAATAGTAATGATAAAAAACTGGACAGACCTCACTCAATGCTACTGTATAGCTATTAGGTAGCAACAAGTTAAAAATACGTCTGCGGAAGACGAAAATTATGTAGTTAGGATAAGATTAGACGTAATCTTCGTTGATACAGTCGAGAACATCTCCTTTAATACATTAGGATATAGGCCATATAAATTACAGAGATATTAGAGATACTAGAGCTGCAACGAATATTCGTATTCGCATTTGCGAATATTTGCATATTTTTACATATTCGCATTCGCATTCGCAAAATTGTTGCGAATGTTTTGCCGTGAGGCTCGTGAACAGAAATAAAATACACAAAATTAAGATCACAATCCATTATTCTCGTGTTGAATTGTAATAACCAGCATTGGAGACTTTATGGAGAACTCCAAGGTGTGCAGGTTTCGCCGCGATGTTTCACCATTCTTCACCGTTACAGCGAATATCGTGCATGTTAATTTTATAAATGTTTATTTTTGTGCACTTAAAGTGCTTGCATATATCGGAACGCAAGACCCTCGGAGTGGAAGGTTGCATCCGGTTGGGAAACCTTTCTAGTTAAAAGAACGTAATTCAGTGAAGCGTTGTAAAATCCCTCGTTTCACCAGTTTGGTTTAAGTGTCCATATGAAACAGAAGGTGAGTCTATTGCCATACACCAGATACAACTCAATTTTCCAAGTCACTACTAAAAGTTTTAGAACAGTCCAAGAGTTCCCAACCCGGAAGTTGAACACCAGAACTTGTGCACCGCTTGCAAACTCACCAAAGAGGCAGTCATATTAGTTCAGTAAAATCTTTTTAAGTCTTCAGATCGATTACATCCACGCAGCTAATAGTGAGAGACAATCCGGACAATGCAACGAATCAATCAATACAAACTAACATTGTATCAATTCACGTAAATTAATTAACAACTAATGCAATACTTAGTTTCTTATCTCGACACCCGATAAGCCATTCGGCATTTCCAGACAGACGTTGGGAAACACACCCAAAGTGCAGTTTCGCTGATCAATTAATGTAATCGCAGACACTGATAAGAGAACTGAATTGATGTTTTTCCACGTCAAGATAACACCTAAAAGTAAATAGTTCGCATAAAACCAACGCTGTTTATTTTTAATTGCTGTTTTATAGTTTATTAATTATATTGCACTAGTTAGTAAATGTCGTTCTGAAATTCGCCAATTATTCTGTCAATGAAATAATTTAGCATTCTGACGTATATCAAAGGCCCGTTTGCTCGTTTGGCGGACTGAATATATAAGAAAATCTTGTCATAAATTAACGCTCATAAAATGCAGTATCTTACGATAAAAATAAAAGCTACAATTAATATTCTATCTGTGAATACGATGCTTTCATTCGTCCATTTGTTTTTATATTTAATGTCACACTTATTACCATAGGAGCCAGGCAGAGATTAATCTGAACGGCTAACTTCATTCGAATATAATTTTCTGATATAAAATCTCAAAATATTTTTCTGATATAAAATATCCTTTGTCCATATAAGCGTTTTATAATCCATCAAATAATATTAAATCAAATAATTCTTATCTAAATGAGGTTGATGAGATGGAAATTGACGGTGAAAGTTACATGCTACAAATTCGCTAATAAATAAGATCAACATCAGTTAAAACCATTTCGATATATCAGTTATATGGTATCTAGATAACGAAAAAACAAAGTAGACCAAAATAAGAAGACTTTGTAGCAAATCATAGTAAGACTAGACCAGGTGGATGGAAAAAGTTGTTCTACCCTGTGACGTTAGTGGTGCTGCGTGAGGCGTACGGGCCTCGACGTCTTCTTCCTTAACCGTGCTTCCTTTAGACTGGACCAGACATTTGGCATACTTCAAACCATATTGGCATATTTAAAACCATATTGGCATTCTACAAACCTTATTGGCATATTTAAAACTATATTGGCATTCTACAAACCTTCTTGGCATAATTAAAACCATATTGGCATACTTCAATCCTTATTGGCATACTTCAAGAATTGCCGCACGGATGCACGAATCGAAAATTCAAGTTATAATATTTCTTCCAGTTCTATCATTGCTATCATAATCTAACATTAACCACTAAACATTTAATAGTAAAATACATCTGTCATTACTGTCCGTATCATGCCACATATGTCACTACTATCAATAGATTTTATTATTCTTCATATTATTGTGAGTCGTGGTGATGCGAGATATGATTGAAATACATTTTATAGTCACGGTTTCCGGCTTGTGTAAAATAATAGCGATGTTATTGTAAGCGATCTGTGTCTCTACGCATTGATGCAATAAATATGTCGCGTCGGTAATACAAGCCGCCGGAGGGTCAGACAACACTCCAGCCATCGGTACACGTTACGGCCATACAATTTACAACCTAACAAACTCGCTAAAGGAATTACGTAAGCGGCCTATTGCTGTCCACCGGCGGACATAGGCCTCTGCAACAGCATGCCCATGAGCTCGATCTTCAGCTCTTTGCACCCAACCGCTGCCAGCTAGAGGACTTTGTGGGGCATGTTTGAACTTTGATCTTTCTGAGAGCCAACGTACGTAATTTATAAACGATTTGGTTGAACTATATTTTTTTTAGTTCAAAAGTAGATAACAGAGCACTTTAGTAAGAGCAATGTTAAAAAAACTTAGAATAGTTTACAGCTGGAAATTATCAGGTAAGGATTATTTACAAACAAAGAAAACGCAAAGCCAAGTGCATGGCTGTGGTAAATTATAAGGTTCAGATTACAACGAACACTTCCTTATTTCTGTTGCCTATTACGGTGTTAAGTAAGACAAATTTATGACACTTTATAAACCTATGTAAGTTATTTTTATGTCAATATTTCATTGATAAAAATAACCGATAAACATTGATGTCTAAACTTTGATAACATGTCTATGTAAAATTACGCTAATGTTTTGAACATTAAATTTTATGTTAATTGTGATGGAATTTTGATAAGAGATTTTTGATTAGAGATTGGGCAACGTTTTTTGTACAGAGTATATAATTTATGATGTCATACCAGTCTACTAAGCTTTACCTCAATATTGCGCAATAATGCAATACGAATGGCAATATCTCATTTAACAGTGGAATGGCAACGTTGCCATTTAGTGCCAACACTCATATCTGAATTTACGTGCTAGTCAACAAGCGTCTTGTAAAAACGACCACATTCATCAAAAGGTTCAAAGAAGACGATTAAAATGAAAATATTGAAAACTTAAAATCCATAAATCCTCGAGACGATCGAATTTTCTGGAAAGAATAAATTTTCAAAACATACTTTCTACTAGGGTGTACCAACTTGTCCCTTTTGTAACGGCCAATATTAAGTAAAATATTAAGCGAACGCAATTTCTAGTATAAGTCACAATCACGACACAATCTTTCATACAGAGTCGCAGTGATCTCGTTTAGATTGCATCGGAATATTAATGCTGTTTTCTCCAATCAACCAGCGATTATGTAAAAGAGCCCCGGACGACCGCTTTTTATCGTGTTCCTCATCAATGACTTGCGCATAGACAATGAAACATACGATTTTCGTACGAAAACTGCCAAGATTTTAATCTGCCAAGATTTTAATTTAAGTGACGAAGACAGGTTTTTTTTTTTATTTTAGACTGACTGCCTCGTTGCCGCGTTGGTCGTATTGGTTACAACCGCGACTGTCGATCGAGAGGCCCAGGGTTCTAATTTCGGGTCGCGGAATATTGTATTTTTCTCACTTAAATTTTCTCGAAATGAGTCGGAGTGTGGATATATGTCCGATGCATTACAATACTGTAATGATTATAATGATTTACATGTACATATATATGTATGTATAAATTTAACATATCATCACATGTATCTACCTATAAATTATTTATTGTTCATCCAGATTAACAAT